>JAQBSW010006469.1:0-48330 GCA_029291075.1 Eudiplozoon nipponicum | reverse complement strand
CTTGGCTTCCTGGGTGAGAAATTGAGTGAATTGAGTCGAAAACCTTTCTCTGTAGGCTGGTCGGCAGAACTGGCTTGTTGGGCTGCGTACCCGTGAAGTAAACAATTGGTAAGCCTTTCCAGAGACGGCATATGAACTTGGTTGGGTGACGCGCTATTGATCTTTGAATGTGAATGTCACCGCGCTGTTCTGTTCGCAGGAGGAATGGTGTTAGTGCAGGTTCACTGAGAGTCACGGAGTTGACAGTGATTGGCGACAGCGAAGGTGGTTGTAGCGAGACGTCTGGCCTGGAAAGGGCATCTGCAATGAAGTTCTGTTCGCCCTTGGCGTAAAAGATGTCAAGCTGCCGTTCGCATAGACGTGAAAGCTGTCTTTCCACCCTGGCAGAATTCTTGGCGATAGTTGAAGTTGCGTTTCGAAGTGCGCTAACTAATGGTGCATGATCTGTGAAAACAAAAAATCTGATACTGCCAATGATGCAGATAAAATGGCGCACTGCGTCGTGGATGGCGAAGAGTTCACGACCGAAAGTGTCGTATCTCGTTTCTACTGGTTAGAGAGTACGCGAGTAGAAACTGATAGGCTTCCGAGCTCCGTCGATCTCTTGTTCTAAAGTGGCTCCAATAGCGAATTCAGAAGCATCTGTCGTGAGTAAAAATGGTCGTTGAAAATCTGGATGGCAAGATTGCGGCATTTACTAACAAGTTGGTGCGAGTCGATACCTCGTCTTGATGCCCATTCAATGATGGAATTCTTTTGCTAAGTCTGATAAAGGATGTTGTCTTGAAAGGCCCGAAGGAACTTTGACCTGATATTCTTGATTGAATTCGTCTTTGACGGTAAAGGTTGAATACCTTGTGGCGTGATACGATGCCCTAAGAAGTCCACGTATGTAGTTGCAATCTGTCTTGTCACAGTCCGTGGTTGGACAAGTGTGAGAGGACATTTCGTAGATGCTTGGCATGAGATTATAAGTCTGGACTGAATATCATTATGTCATCGAGATATGACATACAATAAGCAGAGTCGTCGCGAAATATGACGTCTATGAATCTATGAAAAGTCTGTGTAGCACATTTTAGTCCAAAAGGCATGTAAAGATATTCGAAAGGCCAAATGGAGTGATGACTGCAGTATTTTCAATATCCTTTGGTGCTACCGGGATGTGATGGTAGGCTTGTCTGAGGTCAATTACTGAGAAGAAATTGCTGCCGTTGAGTTTTTCAAGTAAGGTGTTAATATTTGGAATAGAATATACATCAGATTTTGTTACTGAATTTAGCTTACGGTAATCTCTGCAGGCTCTGTATGATCCGTTTGCTTAGGAAACTAAGTGCAGTGGTGACGCCCATGAACTTGTCGATGGTCTGATGATTCCCTCTTCCAAAAGCCTTGAGAAATCCTCTTGGGCATCTTTCAGCTTAGCAGGTGCCAGTGGTCGCTTCTTGAGTGCAATAGGTTGTCCTTCTGTGACGATATGGTGCATCGTGTTGGAGACTCGTAGCTCTGACTTGTTAAGATCGAAAAGCGACTTGTATTTTTGAAGAGCTGCTGAATGATGCACTGGGGTTGGCTGAATGACCTGTAACTCCAAACGCTCGGAGGCAAGTGTCCAAAAACTTTGCTCAAGTCCGGTGGAGGGGTCGATGATTTTTAATTGGCAAAATCATCAATGAGCCGAAATTTCAGAAGGAAATCAAGGCCTATTATATTGTGTGAGACCTTGGCAATGATGAAGTTGTGAGAAAATTTCCGCCGTAGACCTATGTTGAGTATGCGGTACCGGTAGCCATAAGTAGGTATGGGCTCGCCTGTATCTTTTGCGAGAAAAACGCCTAGCGACATCTCGGCCCTTGAATCATCCTTGAGAACTGAGACTGCTGCACCTGTATCTACGATGAATTCTTCGCCGGTTCTAAAATCAAGAAGGTGCAGAAGTTCGTTGGGCTGTTTGGTCGGGTCATGCAAACAAGTAGGCTGGTGATTGCGACCGGCGTTGTCCGTTTGGTTCTCTATGTGAAAAATTCGGCGTGGATGAAAAGAGTCGACAGGGATGTCGGATTGTAATTGATTTCTTCCCTGTGGCGCCGTTGATGCCGTTAATGAGCAGAAAGTACGGTATTCTACTTCCTGCGCCAAACGTTTCCCGATCCTGATGCACCCTTGCGCCTGTGGTCTGTTGTCCTTTCCGTCAACTGTGGAAATTGGCACTCATTCGGAAATTCTTCTGAACGACAAAGACAGACTTAGCATGAATAAAAAAATTTCTGGTGGTTATAACACCAGTTCTTTGGGGCATATTTGTTAAAGGATTGCGGGGATCTCGATCGCCGCCTACCGTTATAATTAGGTTTAGGAATAAATTTGGGTCGAGCATTCACTTGATTTAGCTCGGATTTCGTAATGGCCAATCCTTCTAGAACTTTAGCCATGTTCGCCACTGTCCTCTCTAAAGAGGAGAGCCTATCATATTGCGGGGGTGAACAAAAGGATGACGGATTAACTTTGGGTTCCAAAACCCTATATTCTAACTCACATCTCTCAGATAAGCCATCTATAGAGAGAGTGTTGGGAAGTTGTCTGGCAAAGAGTTTTAATGCTTGTGTAGGTTTGTTAATAAAAACAACCTTAGCCTCATGGTCAGAAATGTTGGTTTTATACCAACGTTTCCGTAATTTCCTCAAAATTTCGATGGGGCCAAGGTTTGGCATGTCTAACTGCGCATATTTATTTATTATCTGCTCAGTTTCTGTGGGCCCAAGCAAGGATTCTACTTCGTTTTGTAGGCCCAAAATGGGATTAGGTAGCTTCCTAATGGCATCAAGCTTAGGATAAATCCGTCGCTGCAATTCAGAAGGTAGTTTAGCAAAAATCTTCGACAGTTTTTGATCACTGTCATAATCAGGAACCAGGGAGAAAGCGGAGTCTACGCGTATAAATAATAGTTCACTATCTCCATCCCAAACAGGAACATCAATATCTAAAATTGGACCTGACATTCTAACAATCTTACGGGATCTTAAAAGCATATGAAAATGTATAAATATACTTTAACGAAGCGCTTACCCATAAACAGCGTCCACAGTTGAATGAGCGCAGAACACAGATGAAGTAATTCCTTCACAAAACACGTCACAGTAACTGCTTCCAAAAATTTAAATTATTCGCAATTGTGCCTGTCAAGTACGTACGGTGCAGTTATGTACGTAGGAAAGTTGAACAGAGGGCCAGTTGGACTTTGATGCCAAATAAATGTATTATTATTATTTCCCAAAAAAATTTACCAGAAATCCACGAATATATATCCAACAAAATTCCCAAAAGACCTCGACCAGAGTAAAGAAGACGTATACGCAAATGTTTATCTATTTTTCTTTCAAATAAATGAAAAAGAAGGTCAATTTTATTTATACAAAAAAACAGTACAGTACTCAATATCCTGGCGCGGTCGCCAATTTTGTAAATGCCCCAGCTTCAAGTAAATGCTGTACGACGTTACAAACTCTGTTAAAGTGCCATAAATAAAGAGTTATGTACTGTTGGTAGGCCCTTAACAGGGCCGGCCGTGCGTTCTCCGGCAAATCCCGAGAAATTCCGTAAGTGTGAAGACGTCCTAGAGCCTTGGGTTGACTTGGGCTGTGGTTCCTTACATTGTTGCGTTGTAATCTCGATGTGGAAACTTCGTTGAAGTTCTGCATTAATTGGCTCGTCTCTCTGGTTGTACAGCATCAAAATTGGCGTCACTGATGTTGCCAATTGTTGGTGAAGACAATCCAATAATCAGCGTAGGTGATGACAGCCAACAGCACGCACACGTAACGCAAAGCAAAAGGCAAACGCGACAAATTAACTGCATGGTAAATTTGCCGTGCTTAAATAGCCATGTCATAGAAATATATGGCTACTTGCACACTATTGTTTAACGACAAGTTTCACTTTTTTCTCATTGGTGCAGCGTAAATCAAATTTAATTTAATTTACGCAATATGTCGGCAATTTATTTGTGTCGTTACAATACTGGAGAATTTCTTTATAAATAAATAACTAAATAACGTTCAAATATTTGCCTTAAAATTAAAATTAACAAGGATGACATTCTGGTGTTTCTTGATGTGCTGATCAAACATGTACCATATGGCTTATTGGACTGATCATTTTTCATCGAGAAAATACAAACAATGTAATGCTTAAATTTCATGAGATACTGAACTTTGAAGCGGAAATAATTTTCAGCTAAATCATTGGGATATAGAGCTGTAGTGGTCAGTGTATAATGAACCACAAAGCATTTATCCAAAATTTTCTGACATTTATCACGTACAATGTATTCGAGACTGTTAGAAGTGAGTGCCGCATAACATATTTTGCTTTCCTAATGTTAGAAATGTGATTTGATTCTCGTTAGTCATTTTGCCTTCTTACTGTGATGATGATCATGGAAGGGTGAAGAGTGTCAGTGCGTGTGACTGACGGTGGTTTTGCTGTTTTACGACCGATAAAATACAATGAGATCGGTGTTTATATCAAGGTTCGCAAATTTGTTTGAAAGAATTGTAATCTACATCCGTGCGATTAATGATTGTCAATTTTTATATCTTAGACGCATGACGAATGCTGCAAAACTTTGATATCGAGACAGCAAAAACATTGTGCAGCCGACAACATAAATTAAATACAATGATTGGTGAAGACGAGAGTTGCATATCCAAGTTTACTTTTCTTATGTATGCAGTGCAGTTTGATTCTTGCTAGTCAATTTTTCATCGTGCACTGATGATAACTATGGAAAGACGAAATAAGCCAGTATATAGACACGATGCCATTTTCGCTGTTGTGCGATCATCTAAATACTGAGATCGGTGTTCATATCAATCTCGTCGACTTGATTAAAATAGTTGTTATTTTCACCCGCGCAATCATTAATTCTTAGCTTGTTCTCTTTATCTATATGTTGAAACTTGCAAAACCTCCATGTTCCTGATTGTACATAAATTGTGGTGCTGATATTATCAGTTAGGTATAATTTATGCGAAAGTGATGAAGAGGAGAGCGGTATATCTCATTTTTCTTTTCTTGTGTTTACAATGTTGTTTGACACTTGCTAGTCATTTTGCCATCGTTCCCTGTGGATGACGATGGAAAGTCAAAACGTGTCAGTGTGTGTGACTGAAGGTAGGTTTGCTATGTTGTGTGACTGGTTAAATTCAATGAGATCGGTGTCAATATCGAGGTTTGCAAACTTCAGTTAAAGAGCTTGTATTTTTATTGCCTAATGGCCTTTCGTCTATAGGCTTCGAAATAAATTGACCACACTCGCCTTGATTTCATTAACCAATGTAAACATTAACCATAACTGAGGCGACACTATTGAACGATATCTGAACAATCGTCTCCTTGGTACTATTACATTATAGCGGTGCTTCAAATTATCGTTAGCATGTATATAAAAATCAATTTTACTACATAAATTAAGCTGTGACTAGGAATCAATATAGTACAATATCATATTTTGGAGAGTATCTTGATGAATGTTAGCTCAGCAGGAAGTAAATTACGAAAAGGGGTACGACTATCCATCAAAAATCCAGAATGGAGTAATTTATCTTTACCTTAGGTAATAAACATGATTAGAGGACGGAGACGTCCCTCACGACGCTGTATTCCTGTGAGAACTCAATATAATAACTGCAAAAGTAAACCCTTAGTATTAAAATTAGGGAAAACAATATGACTTTATGTGTAGAAGTGGTTGGAGAGCTTTTGCCAATGTTTAACTTTATTTTAAAACATATTCCCACGGGTAGTGCGTATAACTTACTTCTTGGGAGTATGTTGTAAACGAATTAATGATTTACTTCTGTACGTGATATATAAATGAAAAGGATAACAGAAATTCTATAGTTAAAATAAATAACCATTAGATTGCGACTGTATCACGAAGGTATGAAATTAAAAAGGCGCTTGTGCACTCGATTGTTCTGACCGTGAAGAAGGTTACGCTAAAAATATTAAAATGCAAATTGCTTTCGGACAAAATAGGTAACTAACGTGAGGGGGAAGTAAAACTTCCTGACACAAAATATGAGTGGCAAGACATAAGTTTATATAAGTTAAGTTTCAAGATCGGGCTGTATGTCTTATAACAAATTAAACAGGCTCATTTGTAGAGTTTGGTAGTGACTTTTATAATATATAAAAAGATGTTAAATAACTTCAAAAATATTTTCCTTAAGACTTTGATCGCTAATATCATCTAGATGTTTAGATGCGCGTTTTTAGTTGGTAAGAGGAACTTTGAAACTTACCCAAGTTTCATTACGCAACTTTTTCCGGATTACGTTAAAGGCCGCTCTCGTTACATTGCGTTATCAACGAAGATAAAAGCTATTTAATTGAAAATACAGTGAAGTTGAAGGTGATCAGAGAACTGAATTCCACAACCATCTTATCGAAAGAGATTTAAAAAAAAGCTTGAACTGATCATCTGCTATCTGAATTTGTTAAAATGCTAATTTGAAAAGATAGGATAAAATATTATTTTCTGCATAACTCAAGAACGGAAGAGAGCTGATTTCAAGAGACCATTGTTAATACTTACATCCATAGACTTGATTGTAAGGTAGAAAGTTGTAACACGCGGCTCCGTGTTACAACCCAACGAAGGTCAATTTTTACAAACGCTGTGCTCTTTAAGGTCAAATATTCTAACTCTGTCCTTAAACAATATTTCTCTTAGCTGTGATTTTAGGAACAATCTCTTTTAGTTTCAAGCAGTTTTAATCGATATTTCTTGAACTGCAATTTTATTTGTAATTAATAGTGTTTTTATAAATAGACAGAACCGCGCGCGATCCGAGAGGATCACGCGGTGGACTATTGTGTCAGTGAATTTATCGGATTATTCGTTACTATGAAAATGATTGATTGTTTACTATAAAAAAACATTTAGACTGATTAGACGCACGGGTAATAATAATAACCACCATTTATATGTAGTAGGGGTACAAAATCAGGAACGAGAAAGCAACAGCGAAAAGTACCCCTACATTATGGTGCCCCGGTTCGTCGAACTCACAGCCAGTAAGGAATTAATAAACAGCTAGATTTTGAGAAATTCAAGCCTTTTCAATGAAGGCCACTACACACGTTATTGCCTCGGAAACGGCTGCACATACCCGCGCACAGACACGACGTTCAAATGGGCGCGGTCACCCTCAACAACTCAGGAGGATCCGCCTATGGAAGGTTCGGAAGACGGGTGGGGTCAGCCTCCTCGGCGGCAGCAGAGGCTGAGCACCCCAAATTGTTGGTTTAACCACGTCTGATGGCTCGAAGCACGTTGCTTTCGCAGTAGAGCGCAATCAAACTATTGTATTTACAGCGACGGCTCCAATTAAGTCATGCTTCAAACGCCCAAATGCCAGCAATCAATCTCATCGCCGGTTGCCACTATCAACATACTTTCTCATCCGTGACGCAATCTCTGGCGAATGAATTGTCATAGACACTGGATCAGATGTAAGCTCACTACGCCACAATTATCTCGAACCAACCCACCCAGTCGACACCAACAGTCTGACCTGCGCGAATGGCTCCAACATAGCGACGTTTGGGGTACGAGTACACACAATCTCGTTCTCCAACTCAAAATGATGTTTCAAATATCCGTTCATCATCGACAACACGACATGAAACATCATTGGACGTGACTTTCTCGAACACTTCGACCTAACCATCCGTCCAAGAACGCGAGAAATAGAGGAGCCAGTATCAGTGTTGACAGAACCAAAATCAGTCGTTATACGGCATGAAAGAGCAATAACATTTCCTGTAAGGTTAGCCCCCTTCATTGTGTACTAATTTTCACTGTCGGGGGGGTGTATGTAACACGCGGCTCCGTGTTACAACCCAACGAAGATCAATTTTTACAAAGGCTGTGCTCTTTAAGGTCAAATATTCTAACTCTGTCCTTAAACAATATTTCTCTTAGCTGCGATTTTAGGAACAATCTCTTTTAGTTTCAAGCAGTTTTAATCGATATTTCTTGAGCTGCAATTTTATTTGTAATTAATAGTGTTTTTATAAATAGACAGAACCGCGCGCGATCCGAGAGGATCACGCGCTGGACTATTGTATTAGTAAATTTATCGGATTATTCGTTACTATGAAAATGATTGATTGTTTACTATAAAAAACATTTGTGAGTTGTTTGTCATTTAAATCTTTAAACAGTTTACACAAAACATTTTACTTTATGAACATAAATAATTTTACTAGGCTCATATTATCATGTATCTTTAACCATCTGACTACTCATTATAATCCAGACATTTGTGTAACAATAACCACTTGTGTATAAAACATTTTACTTTATAAACACAAATCATTTTACTATGTTCATATTATCATGTATTTTTAATCGTTTGACTATTCTCACTGTGAATGGTGTTTAAGACTTATTTTTGCATAAAAATCTATTTTTACAGCTGACTAACATATATTCAATTTGAACAAACTGTGAATTACATTACTATTTGCAACTTTATATCTAATATACGTATGACCAGATGTTTTTGCCTTCTCACATAAATCATCCGAAAAAGATCAGAGACTGATTAGACGCATGGGTAATAATAAGAGCCACCATTGATATAGTAGTAGGGGTACAAAGTCGCGAACTAGAAAGCAACAGCAAAAAGTACCCCTACATTATGGTGCCCCGGTTCGTCGAACTCACAGCCAGTAAGGAATTAATAAACAACTAGATTTAGAGAAATTCAAGCTCTTTCAATGAAGGCCACTACACACGTTATTGCCTCGGAAACGGCTGCACATACCCGCGCACAGACACGACGTTCAAATGAGCGTGGTCACCCTCAACAACTCAGGTGATTCCGCCCATGGAAGGTTCGGAAGACGGGTGGGGTCAGCCACATCGGCGGCAGCAGAGGCTGAGCACCCCAAATTGTTGTCCGCTCCACGTCTGATGGCTCGAAGCCCGTTGCCTTCGCGGTAGAGCGCAATCAAATTATTCTCTTTACAGCGACGTCTCCAATTAAGTCATGCTTCAAACGCCCAAATGCCAGCAATCAATCTCATCGCCGGTTGCCACTATCAACATTCTTTCTCATCCGTGACGCAATCTCTGGCGAATGAATTGTCATAGACACTGGATCAGATGTAAGCTCACTACGCCACAATTATCTCGAACCAACCCACCCAGTCGACACCAACAATCTGACCTGCGCGAATGGCTTTAACATAGCGACGTTTGGGGTACGAGTACACACAATCTCGTTCTCCTACTCAAAATGATGTTTCAAATATCCGTTCATCATCGACAATACGACATGAAACATCATTGGACGTGACTTTCTCGAACACTTCGACCTAACCATCCGTCCAAGAACGCGAGAAATAGAGGAGCCAGTATCAGTGTTGACAGAACCAAAATCAGTCGTTATACGGCATGAAAGAGCAATAACATTTCCTGTAAGGTTAGCCCACTTCATTGTGTACTAATTTTCACTGTCGGGGGGGTGTATGTAACACGCGGCTCCGTGTTACAACCCAACGAAGGTCAATTTTTACAAACGCTGTGCTCTTTAAGGTCAAATATTCTAACTCTGTCCTTAAACAATATTTCTCTTAGCTGTGATTTAAGAAACAATCTCTTAGTCTCAAGCAGTTTTAATCGATATTTCTTGAACTGCAATTTTATTTGTAATTAATATTGTTTTTTAAAATAGCCAGAACCGCGCGCGATCCGAGAGGATCACGCGGTGGACTATTGTGTCAGTGAATTTATCGGATTATTCGTTACTATGAAAATGATTGATTGTTTACTATAAAAAACAGGGAGTTAAACATTTGTGAGTTGTTTGTCATTTAAATCTTTAAACGGTTTACACAAAACATTTTCCTTTATGAACATAAATAATTTTCCTAGGCTCATATTATCATGTATCTTTAATCGTTTGACTACTCATTACAATCCAGACATTTGTGTAACAATAACCACTTGTGTGCAAAACATTTTCTTTATAAACATAAATCATTTTACTATGTTCATATTATCATGTATTTTTAATCGTTTGACTATTCTCACTGTGAATTGTGTTTAAGACCTATTTTTGCTTAAAATCTATTTTTACAGCTGACTAACATGTATTCAATTTGAACAAACTGTGAATTACATTACTATTTGCAACTTTATATCTAATATACGTATGACCAGATGTTTTTGCCTTCTCACATAAATCATCCGAAAAAGATCAGAGACTGATTAGACGCATGGGTAATAATAATAACCACCATTGATAAGTAGTAGGGGTACAAAGTCAGGAACGAGAAAGCAATAGCGAAAAGTACCCCTACATTATGGTGCCCCGGTTCGTCGAACTCACAGCCAGTAAGGAATTAATAAACAGCTAGATTTTGAGAAATTCAGGCACTTTCAATGAAGGCCACTACACACGTTATTGCCTCGGAAACGTCTGCACATACCCGCACACAGACGCGACGTTCAGATGGGCGCGGTCACCCTCAACAACTCAGGAGGATCCGCCCATGGAAGGTTCGGAAGACGGGTGGGGTCAGCCTCCTCGGCGACAGCAGAGGCTGAGCACCCCAAATTGTTGGCCGCTCCACGTCTGATGGCTCGAAGCACGTTGCCTTCGCGGTAGAGCGCAATCAAACTATTGTCTTTACAGCGACGGCTCCCATTAAGTCATGCTTCAAACGCCCAAATGCCAGCAATCAATCTCATCGCCGGTTGCCACTATCAACATACTTTCTCATCCGTGACGCAATCTCAAGAATTGTCATAGACACTGGATCAGATGTGTTCACTACGCCATATTTATCTCTGAACCAACCCACCCAGTCGATACCAACAGTCCGAACTGCGCGAATGGCCCAACATAGCGACGTTTGGGGTACGAGTACACACAATCCGTTCTCAACTCAAATGATGTTTCAAATATCCGTTCATCATCGACAACACGACATGAAACATCATTGACGACTTTCGAACACTTCGATCAACCATCTGTCCAAGAACGCGAGAAATTGAGGAGCCAGTATCAGTGTTGACAGAACCAAAATCAGTCGTTATGTCGGCATGAAAGATAATAACATTTCAAGGTTAGCCCACCTCCTATTGTGTGAAAATACCACTGTCGGGGTGTGTATGTAACACGCGGCTCCATGTTACAACCCAACGAAGGTCAATTTTTACAAACGCTGTGCTTTTTAAGGTCAAATATTCTAACTCTGTCCTTAAACAATATTTCTCTTAGCTGTGATTTTAGGAACAATCTTTTTTAGTCTCAAGCAGTTTTAATCGATATTTCTTGAACTGCAATTTTATTTGTAATTAATAGTGTTTTATAAATAGACAGAAACGCGCGCGATCCGAGAGGATCACGCGGTGGACTATTGTGTTAGTGAATTTATCGGATTATTCGTTACTATTAAAATGATTGATTGTTTACTATAAAAACATTTGTGAGTTGTTTGTCATTTAAATCTTTAAACGGTTTACACAAAACATTTTACTTTATGAACATAAATAATTTTACTAGGCTCATATTATCATGTATCTTTAATCGTCTGACTACTCATTACAATCCAGACATCTGTGTAAGAATAACCAATTGTATGTAAAACATTTTCTCTATAAACATAAATCATTTTACTATGTTCATATTATCATGTATTTCTTAATCGTTTGACTATTCTCACTGTGAATGGTGTTTAAGAGTTATTTTTGCATGCACCTATTTTTACAGCTGACTAACAGTATCTTCAATTTGAACAAACTGTGAATTAGCATTACTATTTTGCAACTTTATATCTAATATACGTATGACCAGATGTTTTTGCCTTCTCACATAAATCATCCGAAAAAGATCAGAGACTGATTAGACGCATGGGTAATAATAAGAGCCACCATTGATATATAGTAGGGGTACAAAATCAGGAACGAGAAAGCAACAGCGAAAAGTACCCCTACATTATGGTGCCCCGGTTCGTCGAACTCACAGCCAGTAAGGAATTAATAAACAGCTAGATTTTGAGAAATTCAGGCACTTTCAATGAAGGCCACTACACACGTTATTGCCTCGGAAACGTCTGCACATACCCGCACACAGACGCGACGTTCAGATGGGCGCGGTCACCCTCAACAACTCAGGAGGATCCGCCCATGGAAGGTTCGGAAGACGGGTGGGGTCAGCCTCCTCGGCGACAGCAGAGGCTGAGCACCCCAAATTGTTGGCCGCTCCACGTCTGATGGCTCGAAGCACGTTGCCTTCGCGGTAGAGCGCAATCAAACTATTGTCTTTACAGCGACGGCTCCCATTAAGTCATGCTTTAAACGCCCAAATGCCAGCAATCAATCTCATCGCCGGTTGCCACTATCAACATACTTTCTCATCCGTGACGCAATATCTGGCGAATGAATTGTCATAGACACTGGATCAGATGTAAGCTCACTACGCCACATTTATCTCGAACCAACCCACCCAGTCGACACCAACAGTCTGACCTGCGCGAATGGCTCCAACATAGCGACGTTTGGGGTACGAGTACACACAATCTCATTCTCCAACTCAAAATGATGTTTCAAATATCCGTTCATCATCGACAACACGACATGAAACATCATTGGACGTGACTTTCTCGAACACTTCGACCTAACCATCCGTCCAAGAACGCGAGAAATAGAGGAGCCAGTATCAGTGTTGACAGAACCAAAATCAGTCGTTATACGGCATGAAAGAGCAATAAAATTTACTGTAAGGTTAGCCCCCTTCATTGTGTACTAATTTTCACTGTCGGGGGGTGTATGTAACACGCGGCTCCGTGTTACAACCCAACGAAGGTCAATTTTTACAAAGGCTGTGCTCTTTAAGGTCAAATATTCTAACTCTGTCCTTAAACAATATTACTCTTAGCTGCGATTTTAGGAACAATCTCTTTTAGTTTCAAGCAGTTTTAATCGATATTTCTTGAACTGCAATTTTATTTGTAATTAATAGTGTTTTTATAAAATAGACAGAACCGCGCGCGATCCGAGAGGATCATGGTGTGGATTATTCAAGCCATGAAAATGATTGATTGTTTACTATAAAAACATTTGTGAGTTGTTTGTCATTTAAATCTTTAAATCCTAGTTTACATGTAAAAACATTTTACTTTATGAACATAAATAGGCTCATATTATCATGTATTTTTAACCATCTGACTACTCATTATATAATCCAGACATTTGTGTAAGAATAACTATTTGTGTGTAAAACATTTTCCTCTATAAACATAAATCATCTTACTATGTTCATATTGTCATGTATTTTTAATCGTTTGACTATTCTCACTGTGAATGGTGTTTAAGACCTATTTTTGCTTAAAATCTATTTTTACAGCTGACTAACATGTATTCAATTTGAACTAACTGTGAATTGCATTACTATTTGCAACTTTATATCTAATATACGTATGACCAGATGTTTTTGCTTCTCACATAAATCATCCGGAAAAGACTGTAGAGACTGATTAGACGTATGGGTAATAATAAGAGCTGCCACCATTGATATATAGTAGGGGTACAAAATCAGGAACGAGAAAGCAACAGTGAAAAAGTACCCCTATTATGGTGCCTGGCTCGTCGAACTCCACAGCCAGTAAGGAATTAATAAACAGCTAGATTTTTGAGAAATTCAAGCACTTTCAATGAAGGCCACTACACACGTTATGGCCTCGGAAACGTCTGCACATACCCGCACACAGACGCGACGTTCAAATGGGCGCGGTAACCCTCAACAACTCAGGAGGATCCGCCCATGGAAGGTTCGGAAGACGGGTGGGGTCAGCCTCCTCGGCGACAGCAGAGGCTGAGCACCCCAAATTGTTGGCCGCTCCACGTCTGATGGCTCGAAGCACGTTGCCTTCGCGGTAGAGCGCAATCAAACTATTGTCTTTACAGCGACGGCTCCCATTAAGTCATGCTTTAAACGCCCAAATGCCAGCAATCAATCTCATCGCCGGTTGCCACTATCAACATACTTTCTCATCCGTGACGCAATCTCTGGCGAATGAATTGTCATAGACACTGGATCAGATGTAAGCTCACTACGCCACAGTTATCTCGAACCAACCCACCCAGTCGACACCAACAGTCTGACCTGCGCGAATGGCTCCAACATAGCGACGTACGAGTACACACAATCTCGTTCTCCAACTCAAAATGATGTTTCAAATATCCGTTCATCATCGACAATACGACATGAAACATCATTGGACGTGACTTTCCTGAACACTTCGACCTAACCATCCGTCCAAGAACGCGAGAAATAGAGGAGCCAGTATCAGTGTTGACAGAACCAAAATCGGTCGTTATACGGCATGAAAGAGCAATAACATTTCCTGTAAGGTTAGCCCCCTTCATTGTGTACTAATTTTCACTGTCGGGGGGGGTGTATGTAACACGCGGCTCCGTGTTACAACCCAACGAAGGTCAATTTTTACAAACGCTGTGCTCTTTAAGGTCAAATATTCTAACTCTGTCCTTAAAGAATATTTCTCTTAGTTGTGATTTTAGGAACAATCTTATTTAGTCTCAAGCAGTTTCAATCGATATTTATTGAACTGCAATTTTATTTGTAATTAATAGTGTTTTTAAAAAATAGACAGAACCGCGCGCGATCCGCGAGGATCACGCGGGTGGATTATTCGTTACTATGAAAATGATTGATTGTTTACAATAAAAAACATTTGTGAGTTGTTTGTCATTTAAATCTTTAAACGGTTTACACAAAACATTTTACTTTATGAACATAAATAATTTTACTAGGCTCATATTATCATGTATCTTTAACCATCTGACTACTCATTATAATCCATACATTTGTGTAACAATAACCACTTGTGTATAAAACATTTTACTTCATAAACACAAATCATTTTACTATGTTCATATTATCATGTATTTTTAATCGTTTGACTATTCTCACTGTGAATGGTGTTTAAGACTTATTTTTGCATAAAAATCTATTTTTACAGCTGACTAACATATATTCAATTTGAACAAACTGTGAATTACATTACTATTTGCAACTTTATATCTAATATACGTATGACCAGATGTTTTTGCCTTCTCACATAAATCATCCGAAAAAGATCAGAGACTGATTAGACGCATGGGTAATAATAAGAGCCACCATTGATATATAGTAGGGGTACAAAATCAGGAACGAGAAAGCAACAGCGAAAAGTACCCCTACATTATGGTGCCCCGGTTCGTCGAACTCACAGCCAGTAAGGAATTAATAAACAGCTAGATTTTGAGAAATTCAAGCACTTTCAATGAAGGCCACTACACACGTTATTGCCTCGGAAACGTCTGCACATACCCGCGCACAGACGCGACGTTCAAATGGGCGCGGTCACCCTCAACAACTCAGGAGGATCCGCCCATGGAAGGTTCGGAAGACGGGTGGGGTCAGCCTCCTCGGCGGCAGCAGAGGCTGAGCACCCCAAATTGTTGGCCGCTCCACGTCTGATGGCTCGAAGCACGTTGCCTTCGCGGTAGAGCGCAATCAAACTATTGTCTTTACAGCGACGGCTCCAATTAAGTCATGCTTCAAACGCCCAAATGCCAGCAATCAATCTCATCGCCGGTTGCCACTATCAACATACATTCTCATCCGTGACGCAATCTCTGGCGAATGAATTGTCATAGACACTGGATCAGATGTAAGCTCACTACGCCACAATTATCTTGAACTAACCCACCCAGTCGACACCAACAGTCTGACCTGCGCGAATGGCTCCAACATAGCGACGTTTGGGGTACGAGTACACACAATCTCGTTCTCCAACTCAAAATGATGTTTCAAATATCCGTTCATCATCGACAACACGACATGAAACATCATTGGACGTGACTTTCTCGAACGCTTCGACCTAACCATCCGTCCAAGAACGCGAGAAATAGAGGAGCCAGTATCAGTGTTGACAGAACCAAAATCAGTCGTTATACGGCATGAAAGAGCAATAACATTTCCTGTAAGGTTAGCCCACTTCATTGTGTACTAATTTTCACTGTCGGGGGGGTGTATGTAACACGCGGCTCCGTGTTACAACCCAACGAAGGTCAATTTTTACAAAGGCTGTGCTCTTTAAGGTCAAATATTTTAACTCTGTCCTTAAACAATATTTCTCTTAGCTGCGATTTTAGGAACAATCTCTTTTAGTTTCAAGCAGTTTTAATCGATATTTCTTGAACTGCAATTTTATTTGTAATTAATAGTGTTTTTATAAAATAGACAGAACCGCGCGCGATCCGAGAGGATCACGCGGTGGATTATTCGTTACTATGAAAATGATTGATTGTTTACTATAAAAAACATTTGTGAGTTGTTTGTCATTTAAATCTTTAAACGGTTTACACAAAACATTTTACTTTATGAACATAAATAATTTTACTAGGCTCATATTATCATGTATCTTTAACCATCTGACTACTCATTATAATCCAGACATTTGTGTAACAATAACCACTTGTGTATAAAACATTTTACTTTATAAACACAAATCATTTTACTATGTTCATATTATCATGTATTTTTAATCGTTTGACTATTCTCACTGTGAATGGTGTTTAAGACTTATTTTTGCATAAAAATCTATTTTTACAGCTGACTAACATATATTCAATTTGAACAAACTGTGAATTACATTACTATTTGCAACTTTATATCTAATATACGTATGACCAGATGTTTTTGCCTTCTCACATAAATCATCCGAAAAAGATCAGAGACTGATTAGACGCATGGGTAATAATAAGAGCCACCATTGATATATAGTAGGGGTAAAAATCAGGAACGAGAAAGCAAGAGCGAAAAGTACCCCTACATTATGGTGCCCCGGTTCGTCGAACTTACAGCCAGTAAGGAATTAATAAACAGCTAGATTTTGAGAAATTCAAGCACTTTCAATGAAGGCCACTACACACGTTATTGCCTCGGAAACGGCTGCACATACCCGCGCACAGACGCGACGTTCAAATGGGCGCGGTCACCCTCAACAACTCAGGAGGATTCCGCCCATGGAAGGTTCGGAAGACGGGTGGGGTCAGCCTCCTCGGCGACAGCAGAGGCTGAGCACCCCAAGATTGTTGGCCGCTCCACGTCTGATGGCTCGAAGCACGTTGCCTTCGCGGTAGAGCGCAATCAAACTATTGTCTTTACAGCGACGGCTCCAATTAAGTCATGCTTCAAACGCCCAAATGCCAGCAATCAATCTCATCGCCGGTTGCCACTATCAACATACTTTCTCATCCGTGACGCAATCTCTGGCGAATGAATTGTCATAGACACTGGATCAGATGTAAGCTCACTACGCCACAATTATCTCGAACCAACCCACCCAGTCGACACCAACAGTCTGACCTGCGCGAATGGCTCCAACATAGCGACGTTTGGGGTACGAGTACACACAATCTCGTTCTCCAACTCAAAATGATGTTTCAAATATCCGTTCATCATCGACAACACGACATGAAACATCATTGGACGTGACTTTCTCGAACACTTCGACCTAACCATCCGTCCAAGAACGCGAGAAATAGAGGAGCCAGTATCAGTGTTGACAGAACCAAAATCAGTCGTTATACGGCATGAAAGAGCAATAACATTTCCTGTAAGGTTAGCCCCTTCATTGTGTACTAATTTTCACTGTCGGGGGGGTGTATGTAACACGCGGCTCCGTGTTACAACCCAACGAAGGTCAATTTTTACAAACGCTGTGCTCTTTAAGGTCAAATATTCTAACTCTGTCCTTAAACAATATTTCTCTTAGCTGTGATTTTAGGAACAATCTCTTTTAGTCTCAAGCAGTTTTAATCGATATTTCTTGAGCTGCAATTTTATTTGTAATTAATAGTGTTTTTATAAAATAGACAGAACCGCGCGCGATCCGAGAGGATCACGCGGTGGAATGTTGTGTCACTGCGGATTTATTTCACTTAATTTAGTGTCCACATAGAAGAATGGATTAATAGTTTGACATGAACTGAAAATATTGCAAGTAGTAAGCTAAAGCTTTGTTAGTTTTTATCATTGAAGTCTTTAAACAATTTACATCTTCATTTTTAATGATAACTTTTAACGATGATTTTTACATGTCATCATATGTTTTATTCGATGGTATAAATACAATTCTGTTCAGACATTTGTGTAACAATAACCACTTGTGTGCAAAACATTTTCTCTATAAACATAAATCAGTTTACTATGTTCATATTGTCATGTATTTTCAATCGTTTGACTATATCTCACTCCGATCCAGACAATGGTGCTTTAAGACATTTCACTTTATAGACATAAATCACTTCTATTTTTGCCGTCTAGACGACGGACATATTTTGACTAACTGAGAATAGTGTTTAAGCTATACTGTGATATTAAAAATCTGTACTATTACCATGCAACTCCTTCAATTCAGATTAACAGTGAATTATACGTATGTGCTACATTGTGTGTAATATATACATGAAACCTTTCTTCGGCCTTCTAATATTAACCATCCGAAAAGGATCAGAGACTGATTGAGACGCATCGGGTAGTAATAATAGCCACCATTGATAAGTAGTAGGGGTACAAAGTCAGGAGACGAGATACCAGCAGCGAAAAGTACCCCTACGTTATAGTGCCTACGTTTCGTCGAACTCACAGCCAATGGGAATTAATAAACAGCTAGATTTTGAGAAATTCAAGCACTTTCAATAGAGCCACTACACACGTTATTGCCCCTCGGAAACGTCTGCACATACCCGCACACAGACGCGACGTTCAAATGGGCGCGGTCACTCTCAACAACTCAGGAGGATCCGCCCATGGAAGGTTCGGAAGACGGGGGGGGTCAGCCTCCTCGGCGACAGCAGAGGCTGAGCACCCAAAAATTGTTGGCCGCTCCACGTCTGATGGCTCGAAGCACGTTGCCTTCGCGGTAGAGCGCAATCAAACTATTGTCTTTACAGCGGCGGCTCCAATTAAGTCATGCTTCAAACGCCCAAATGCCAGCAATCAATCTCATCGCCGGTTGCCACTATCAACATACTTTCTCATCCGTGACGCAATCTCTGGCGAATGAATTGTCATAGACACTGGATCAGATGTAAGCTCACTACGCCACAATTATCTCGAACCAACCCACCCAGTCGACACCAACAGTCTGACCTGCGCGAATGGCTCCAACATAGCGACGTTTGGGGCACGAGTACACACAATCTCGTTCTCCAACTCAAAATGATGTTTCAAATATCCGTTCATCATCGCTAACACGACATGAAACATCATTGGACGCGACTTTCTCGAACACTTCGACCTAACCTTCCATCCAAGAACGCTAGAGATAGAGAAACCAGTATCAGTGTTGACAGAGCCAAAATCAGTCTTTACACGGTATGGCAAGCAATAACATTTCCTGTAAGGTTAGCCCCTTCATTGTGTACTAATTTTCACTGTCGGGGGGGTGTATGTAACACGCGGCTCCGTGTTACAACCCAACGAAGGTCAATTTTTACAATCGCTGTGCTCTTTAAGGTCAAATATTCTAACTCTGTCCTTAAACAATATTTCTCTTAGCTGTGATTTTAGGAACAATCTCTTTTAGTCTCAAGCAGTTTTAATCGATATTTATTGAACTGCAATTTTATTTGTAATTAATAGTGTTTTTATAAAATAGACAGAACCGCGCGCGATCCGAGAGGATCACACGGTGGAATGTTGTGTCATTGCGGATTTATCTCACTTAATTTAGTGTCCACATAGAAGAATGGATTAATAGTTTGACATGAACTGAAAATATTGCAAGTAGTAAGCTAAAGCTTTGTTAGTTTTTTATCATTGAAGTCTTTAAACAATTTACACTCTTCATTTTTAATGATAACTTTTAACGATGATTTTTACATGTCATCATATGCTTTATTCGATGGTATAAATACAATTCTGTTCAGACATTTGTGTAACAATAACCACTTGTGCGCAAAACATTTTCTCTATAAACATAAATCAGTTTACTATGTTCATATTGTCATGTATTTTTAATCGTTTGACTATTCTCACTGTGAATGGTGTTTAAGACTTATTTTTGCATAAAAATCTATTTTTACAGCTGACTAACATATATTCAATTTGAACTAACTGTGAATTACATTACTATTTGCAACTTTATATCTAATATACGTATGACCAGATGTTTTTGCCTTCTCACATCAATCATCCGAAAAAGATCAGAGACTGATTAGACGCATGGGTAATAATAATAACCACCATTGATATGTAGTAGGGGTACAAAGTCAGGAACGAGATACCAACAGTGAAAAGTACCCCTACAATATCATCATATTAGTCAATAAGACAAATAATGAATTGCTAGTCATGGTTCTCATTTTTGCAAAATGCTATACTCGAATTATACCTTAATTTTCCTATTATCGGATCTGAGAATTTCGATAATGAACTTATAAATATTTATATAACCAATTATTGTACAAATGCAATTTATTAAAGAGACCGTTTTTCCTTTATCAAAATAAATAACAAAATTGGTATAACGTATGCAGAGATATTACTGCTAAAATTTCTGATGTTAATTTATCGTATATCATAACTAGAGAGATTTACATATCTATATGAGACTAAGTGGACACGTTTATACAATGTGATATCTTTTTATATTGTACATTCTCCAATATTAGTATGCATTTGATGGAACATGTAATGGTTTGAATCCAAATCAAGATATTATGCTTAACACGCGACTCCACAGTTACAACCCAGCTTGATGTTCGATTTTGACAAATATGGTGCTCTTTAAGGTCAGATAATCTAACTCGGTTCTTACACAATATTTCTCTTAACTGTGATTTTAGAAACAATCTCTGTTAGTTTCAAGCAGTTTTAATTGAGATTTCTTGAACTGCAATTTTATTTGTAATTAATAGGGTTGTTTATTAAATACACACACCCGCGCGCAATACGCAAGGAACATGCGGTGGATTATAGTGTCACAGCGGATTTATTTCGCTCAGTTGGATTATTCGCAGTTTATGCAAGTGATTTACTGTTCGCATTTAATTATACCTATCCGAATTTCAGAGTACCATGGATTATTATAATTAAATAAGTTCAAACCATAGCAAACAATGAACTAATTATTTGTGAATTTTTTTCATTGAAGATTTTACACGAATTTTATCCATTTATCTTCAGTGACAACTTTTAACAGTGACTATATTCATATTATCATGTATTTTTAATCGGTTACATGTATTCATTTCAATTCAGACATTTGTGAAAGAATAACTGCTTGTGTGTAAGACATTCAACTTTGTAAACAGCGTTCATTTTGCTGCCGTCTAGAGCACGGACAATTTTATTCAACTGTGACTTGTGCATAAGACATTCAACTTTGTGAACAGTATTCAGTCCTTTTGCCGTCTAGAGCACGGACAATTTAGTTTGACTGTGACTGGTGTATAAGACATTGAATTGTGTTAACGATTTAATTTTATTGCCGTCTAGAGCACGGTCAGTTTGGACTACCTATGAACTTATATACGACGTTATTTACAATACATTTGTGATCATTCGTATTAGTCTTCTCATATCACCCATCGGGAAAAAACCCGGGGATTGATCATTTGCACGAATCTCCACAGCTGCTACCAATCAAATGTAGGGAGTAATTAACCCCGCAAATGTCCCCAACATAAATGGTGCCCCGGTTCGTCGTACTCACAACCAGTAAAGAATAAATAAACATCTAGATTTTGAGAAATTCAAGCACTTTGGATGAACGCCACGAAGGAAAGTAAATTCTAAGACAAATATCCCAGAAAAACACCCTCTCGAGATTACAGTGCTCGAAGACAGCCGCACGATGACGGGTGAGGACGATGTTACACTGCCATCTATTCTCGACAACACTCATACGCATAAGATGACGTCCAGTTCAATAAATGTAGGAAGCCCGATGGTGAGCCCAGCAACAGGCCGCACCAACACATGGACACAGTATAAAATATGCCAATTCGATCCAGAATACCTTGACGAGTGGGTCGACGATGTTACTTTATTGGCCAAGGTTTCCAATATAAAAGACGAGAGCTCAATATTTTTGAGGGCTTGGGAGACGATCCCAATGTCTTTCAGACGCGGACTCAAAGATATTCTGCATCAATACACTGCGGGCATATGTGCGCAGCCATGGCAGAGCCTACAACGCGCCATCAAGCAGCGTTTGACACCAGATCGAGAAGACAGGCTTACAGAATTATTGAGCCAGATGTCCCTAGATAGCTGCACGCCTTCTGAGCTATTTAGGAGATCGAGCAGAAAGGCTTGGAATTCAACCTGCCCAAGGAAATCTTAATGCGACTTCTCATACAGCAGCTCCCGCCAGCACTACAAGAGATGGCCACGTCCTGCCCGAATCTCTCGAAGTACAAGACGACGTTCTGCAGGCACGTCTAGACAAGTGGTGGAAGAAACAACACAACAGATCACCTGCCTCAGAGAAAGACCACATCGCCTCAAGACTGTCCGAATCACAATCCACAGCATCATCAGCCGGAACAAACGTCACGCATGAACGCCTCATCAGCCTGCTCGAGAACCTCACCGTCAGGCCAAATTTGGCCTCAGTCGATGCCGTCCATAATAGACGCGACAAGAGCGGGCATAATCAGCGTCGACCGCCGTCCCGAAATAGCGCCAGGAGATCGACGTCGAGAGACAGGGTTACAGTTCCACAGTTACCAGCGGAGTGGTGCCCAAATCACCGCAGCATGGCCACTCAACAGGTTATTGCCTCAGAAACGGCTGCACATTCCAGCGCACAGACGCGACTTTCAAGTGGGCGCGGTCACCCTCAACAACTCAGGAGGATCCGCCCATGGAAGGTTCGAAAAACTGCTGGGGTCAGCCTCCTCTGCAGCAGTAGAGGTTGAGCACCCCGAGATCGTTGGTCGCTCCACATCTGATGACTCGAAGCACGTTGCTTTCGCGGTAGAGCGCAATAAAACTATTGTATTTACAGCGAAGGCTCCAGTCAATTCCTGCTTCAAACGCACAAATGCCAGCAACCAGTCTCATCGTCAGTTGCCACTATCAACATCTTTTCTCATCCGTGACGCAACCTTTGGCGAATTATTTCTCATTGACACTGGATCAGATGTAAGCTTACTACGCAACAATTATTTCGAACCCACCCACCCAGTCGACACCAGCAGTCTGACCTGCGCCATTGGCTCCAACATAGCGACGTTTTAGGAATGAGTACACACAATCTCGTTCTCCAACTCAAAAAGATGTTTCAATTATCCTTTCATCATAGCCAACATGGCAAAAAACATCATTGGACGTGACTTTCTTGAACACTTCGACCTGACCATTCGTCCAAGAACACGAGAGATACGCACTGCAGACAATCAGTTGCTTACATCAGCGCTAAAACATACGACTCGCGCCAAAGCAGTCTCATCTATACGGCTTATTTCTCCAGTTCCTCATGTACCGCAACTGGACGATGTTCTGAAACGTCATGAAGAAATTTTCAAACCTATCTCCTTCATGCCCAATCTCAAGTGGAAGTGTGCCATCAAAGCCCATCGTATCATCTTGTCAAAACCACTTCCTCATCCTCCGCGATCACGTCAATTGGCACCACACAAACATAAAACCGCCGAGCAAGAATTCGCCATGCTACGTCAACAAGGCATCTGTACACGATCCAGCTCACCTTTTGCGTCGCCTGTGGTAGTAGTACCAAAGAGTGAACCAGACACATTCAAGGTGTGCGGGGATTATCGTATTCTCAATTCTTGCACACAGTCTGATTCGTACATCCTGCACAAATCCAGCTGACCTACTCAGATCTGCTATCGGTCATGCTGTGTATTCAAAACTTGACCTAGTGAAAGCCTAATATGAAGTACCGATGGACAAAGACTCAGTATCATATACTGCACTCAGATTCACCAGAGGTGGCACGCACGAATAACACTATATGCCGTTCGGTCACAGAAACGCCTTGCAAACATTCCAACGCGTTATGGACGAAATACTAGATGGTCTACCATTTGTAATTCCATATCTAGACGATATCCTGGTATTCTCCAACTCAATGACTGATCATATACAACATATTGAGATCATGCTCACACGTCTAGCAGACTATGGCTTTCGACTTCATGGCAACAAATGCGTCTTTGCACAGAAATCAATTGAATTCCTCGGTCATCAAATTTCTGAAGAAGGCATGACACCTATATCTACTAAGGTTCTTGCTATTAAAGATCTACAGCCTCCAACCACCGTTCGGGCATTACGACGATTCTTGGGCAAGATGAACTACTATTCTCGATTTTTACCCTGCCTTGCCAAGATTCTGGCACCTCTTCACAAATATCTCGTGTCAGAAAGCCGTTTTGTCAAGAAATCACAACCGATTCAGCTCAACGTAGACGACATGCAGGCTTACGAGGATGCCAAAAGGGCCTTATGCAAAGCGACCATGCTACATTCCTCGGATTGGTCTCAACCTTTTGAATTGATAACTGACGCATCCGACGTTGCCATAGGCGCAGTACTTCGACAGTCCATCAATGGCATACACCAAACTATCGCCTTCTATTCGCATAAACTACAACCTCGCGAGACGCGATATGATACATTAGGAAAAGAGTTACTCGCAATTTACCGGTTGATCCTACACTTCCACACCTATCTGGATGGCCGAAAGTTCAAGATCTACACAAACATTCTTCCTCTACTTCCGATGCTCAGAGGAAAGAAAGAGTATTTATATTCACAACGTGTCAACTCACAACTTACACGAATACACGAGTAAGTATATGAAGTCACTCATGTCAAAGGATCAGAAAATGTGGTCGCAGACGCCCTAAGCTGCCCTGCTGACCACTATGCCGCAATATTGTGTCCTTCACCTATAAGCACTCAGGAATTGCAAGCAATTCAGCAAGATGATCCATCACTTCGGACATTTGATGTCAATCGCCTGAAAAAATTTCATTATGATGGAACTCTGCTGCAGTGTGAAATAACTGGCGTGGGCCCTCGGACGTTTATACCTGAAAAACTCCGTCACAAGATCTTCAAAGTCTACCATTCAATGAGCCACACATCTGGCAAACCATTAGTGGAAACTTTATCCAGAACGTATTTTTGGCCTGGAATGCTGTGAGATATCAAGAAGGGGTCAAAACAATTGCTACAATGTCAGCAATGCGAAGTGATGAGACACACCAAATAGGCGCCACAAGTCATTCCAGTGCCCAAAGTCCGGTTTACACACATACACGTTGATCTGGTAACCTTACCTGCCGTGAACAATATGCGATGTCTACGGTCAATATGGGATCGCACCACTCAATGTTATGAGGCCATACCACTGCAAGACATGAAGCAAGAAACTGTCAGTTATGCTTTAGAGCTCAATTGGTTCCCTCGGTTTGGTGCTTTAGCTGAAGTGACAACCGATCGTGGCGCACAGTTCTTCGGCAAAGAGTTCGCAGCCCTACTGCAATAGTATTGTGTCAAACACTCCGTGACCGCGGCTCGCAATCCGAGAGCAAATGGTTTCGTCGAAAGGCCACACCGAGAACTGAAAGCGGCGCTCAAGGTTAGCCCAGAAGAAAATTGGCTTGCGGCTTTACCGAATGTACTCCTATCAATGCGTAAAAGACCTCGTGGGCCGATCAAATGTAGTTCCGCTGAAATGGTATTTGGCGAATGTCTACGGCTGCCTGGCGAACTAGTCCGATCACGCTCTGAAACTGCAATAACTATGAACGATCCGACATTTCTGTTTCCACTTCGCAGTTTTCTACAATATAACGCTCAGAATCGGCCGATCTGTCCTACACGTCAGCAACATGGTCCAATTTATAAACGCCAAGATTTTGATAGCTGCAAATGGTTCTTCGTCAACAACGATATGGATAACAGGATTCTAGCCAAACCGAAGCTCGGTCCTTATCGTGTGTTAGATCGACGTCAGAATTACATCATTTTGGAGATTAATGGCAAAGCTGAAGCGGTCTCCAAACACAGACAATCCCCGGCCGACGTTGATCCATATGACCCGCTGTTCCGCGATATTGACCTATCAGGCGGTGAAGAAACGATAACTCCAACTCCAGAAAATCTTGCTGACTACGGACTGACGCCCGACATCTCATCAACAACCGAGCCAACTGACTCCGTCACGCCGCCGCGAGATATAGAGGAACCAGAATCAGTGTTGACAGAGCCAAAACCAGTTGTTACACGGTATGGCAGAGCAATAACACCTCCTGTAAGGTTAGCCCCCTTCACTGTGTACTAATTTTCATTGTCGGGGGGGGGGGGTGTATATAACACGCGGCTCCGCGTTACAACCCAACGATGTTCAATTTTGACAAATATGGTGCTCTTTAAATCAAGTTTGCGAGCTTGAAGTAAACTCCAATCCCATTGTATTTAACCAGTCGTTGAACAACATAACAAAACTACTGCCAGCCGCAACGCACTGACGCGTTTCGACCTTCCTTGATCATCATCAGAGTACGACGGCAAACTGAATATCGACGATCAGACCGCATTAAATATATATGGATATCAAAGTTAGATAAGCGGCTCTCACCTCTAGCAGTCTTGTATACATTGAACTTCACTGGAAATGTCGGCTGCACAATTTCTATGCAGTTACGAAAATTAACTGATTGTAGCTTTCGCCACGTATACATATATAGGAAATACAATTTAATAATAATTGATTGCGCGGGTGGTAGTAACAATTCTTTAAATCAAGTTTGCGAGCTTGAAGTAAGCACTAATCCCATTGTATTTAACCAGTCGTCGAACAACATAACAAAACTACCACCAGCTTCAACGCCCTGACGCTCTTTAAGGTCAAATAATCTAAATCTGTTCTTACACAATATTTCTCTTAACTGTGATTTTAGAAACAATCTCTGTTAGTTTCAAGCAGTTTTAATTGAGATTTCTTGAACTGTGGTTTTATTTGTTATTAATAGGGTTGTTTAGTAAATATAGACACCCGCGCAAAATACGCAAGGAACATGCGGTGGATTATAGTGTCACAGCGTATTTATTTCGCTCAGTTGGATTATTCGCAGTTTATGCAAGGGATTTACTGTTCACATTTAACTATACCTATCCAAATTTCAGAGTACAATAGATTTTTATAATTAAATAAGTTTAAACTATAGCAAACAGTGAACTAATTATTTTTGAAGTTTTTTCATTGCAGTTTGTACACGATTTTAATCCATTTTTCATCAATGACAAATTTTACCAGTGACCATTTTACCAGTGACTATATTCATATCATCATGTATTTTCAGTCAGTTACACATATTCATCTTAATTCAGACATTTGTGAAAGAATAATTGCTTGTGTGTAAGACATTCAACTTTGTAAACAGCGTTTATTTTGCTGCCGTATAGAGCACGGACAATTTTGTTTAACAGTGACTTGTGCATAAGACATTCAACTTTGTGAGCAGTATTCAATCCTTTTGCCGTCTAGTGCACGGACAATTTTGTTTGACTTTGATGGTGTATAAGACATTCGTTTGTGTTAAAATTTCATTTTATAGCCGTCTAGAACATGGTCAATTTGGACGTCTTATGAACTTATATACGACGTTATTTACAATACATTTGTGATCATTCGTATTAGTCTACTCACATCACCCATCGGGAAAAAAGGCGGGGATTGATCAAGTGCACGGATCTCCACATCCGCTACCAATAAAATGTAGGGAGTAATTAACCGTGAAACTCCAACAATTGTATACTATTCTATTCTATTCCAAGTTAGATTATCATATCGCATATATGGATTATCTGAGTCTGGCATCTCAGGGGCCCTTTTATGGTAGTGACCAAAGTACATCTACAAAAGATGGCAACCGCGCTAGGACTGTTTATGTGGAAAGATATGCTCTACATGATTGCATTAGCGGCAATTCCATGGATAGCTTTGTAAAGCTTACTATGTACAGACCAAAGGACCAGCAACAATAAGTTCGTGATAGCGGATGAACAAAGTGGTTTAACATTCTTAATTGACGCGGGTGCAGAGTTAGTTCGATTTGATGTGGTGTAAATTGATAGCTCCACATTCGACTACCAACTATTGGCTGTCAATGAAAGACCAATTGAGGTTATGGAAGTTAAAGAATTGTCAGTAACTTTGTTGCAGAAATTGCTATTTACATGGAATTCTCTGTTTGCTGATATAAAGGATAACATCATAAAATAAAAATTTATTTTAACCAAGAGTTAGATCCAAAATCTAGGACCATTGGACAAGGCACCGGGATAGTGACTTATGCTGGGACTGGAACCTCAATAGTTAGGTCAGTAAGAATACCCAGACCTGTTGTCGCTGATGACTTGGTGTATGTCATCGAGAAACACTTGGTCGTGTTTCTACCTTTCAATGCTAAGCGGAAGGGTTTGAAGACAAACATAGAACACCAAATCGAGTTGGTTGAACCACTACCCTGTTCAACAATGACTCAGCCGTTAGCACAAGAGAAGCTCCAGGTTGCGACTGAAGAATTTGAGCGGTTAAAAGAAGAAGGAATTTGTAGGCGTTCAAATTCCAACTTTGCATCTCCAATACTGGTAGTTCTCAAACTTGAGCTGCGTCAACGGAGGGTTTATGGTAATTATTGTCTATTGAATTCTGTAACGAAATTTGTCTAATATCATCTATCGAACCAGAGTACTTTTCTCAGGGATATAATGGAGTATGAGGTTTGTACTAATTTAGATAATACCTATGGAGGAAGAATTTATAGCCCTCACTACAGTGCAATTTACAGGGGAAAGATGGCATGAATTATTATGCATATCTTTTTATCGGAAGAATGCAAGTCTGACATTCCAGCTTCTGACGGAGGAGGTTCTACAAGACTATACATTTGTTAGAGTTTATATAGATGACATTAGTATATGTAGTCAACTTAGAGAGAAACACCGAATGCACTTGGACGCCGTGTTATCTAAGCTGGAACATTATGGGTTGGTAGTCAAGCCAGGAAAAAGAAGATTTGGTTGCTCTTATTTGAAATTTCTTGAACACTTCATTTCCAGTGAGGGAATCAACGCTTGAAATATAAAGTCCAAGCAATCAAAGATGTGCTAGAACCAAGAACTGTAAGTCAACTGCGTAGATTTTTGGAATGATTAGCTATTATCATCGTTTTATACCAGTTTTTAACTCGAAATTTAGTTCGTGAGCGGAGCACAACCAAGAAGTCCTGGCCAATTAGCCAAGACAACAAAGAGAAATTCCAGAGAGCCAAAGATCTGTTAAGAAAAATCACCACATTAGCAACTGTGAATTGGAATAAGCTGATTGAGCTTGTCACGGATGCTTCCGATTTAGCAATAAGGACAGTGTTACATTGGAGGTATGATGGTATAGTCAGGCCGATAGGGTTCTATAATTTGAAGCTTCAAGATTATGAGAAGCGATATGACACGCATAGAAAAGAATTTTTATCAGTTTATTCTGCAGTGCTGCATTTTGAGCACTACCTAGATGGACATCAGTTTACGATATTAACTGATCATATGCCGTTGATAAGTATACTAGGGAAGACAAATAGGCTTACTTATTCTCGGCGGGTGAATTAAAAAATAACCCGCCTCGCAGTATCTAATTTTACCATTACTCACATCTCAGGAAAAGAGAATATGGTGGTAGATACGAAGATATGATTCGTTCGGAATCACTCATATGCTCTGTTGTGTATTATAATGATTTTGTCTAGCAATTGATGGAAACACAACTTGTTGATCCTTTGGTAGCTGTGTTGGCAAAGAAATCCTTGTGTACACGCAAGAAGATTGAAGATCAGTTTTTAATATGTGAAATCTTCAGGAGCCAAACTAGACCACAAGTACCGTTAAAATTATGGTTTAAGGTAATCCAACAGCTGCATAAATTTGGACATTCTTCCATTAAGGACATGTGGCCGATGTCAAACTTGTAAAGTTTCGCGTCATACTAAAACCAAAGTTTAAAAAATTGATATACCAACGGACTGTTTCATGGATGTATATATTGATAAAGTAGAAATGCACGATATTTCTGGCCAGAGGCATTTACTTACGACGGTTTATCGTTTCAGCTAAATACTGTTTGTTGCGAAGAACTAATATATATGCAAGTATGTATTAGGTTTTGCAAACCTAGTAATAAATTAGTTCAGTTGTGACCAGAAGGATAAACCAAAGGCAGCATGAACGAGAAGTATAATCTCATGCACATTCGTTTCGTGCTTACTGGCGACTCATCAGTAGGAGCCGGTATTACGCCCTTTAAACACTATATATTTGGTAGATGAATGTGGAATAATAGGACGGTACAATCTCCTAGACGAATGTGTAAACCTGTAATAGTGAAACTAACATAATCTGAAGTCAACGACAATACGACTTCAATGCCAACTCACACTATATAATATATATACCGAGTCTGTAAAGGATACTAACACTATGGCTATTGTGTTAGCAACTGATACCTTTTTTAAATCGATGAGTACCGGATACTAACACTATGGTTTCCGAGTCGGTACATGATACCAACCTTATGGATATAAATTTGTGCTAAAGTTCACCCAAATTAAGAATTACAACAATTTCCGAACACCTGTTACTCCAGTTAAACCATACATTCTGGCCTTCATAGATAACAGTTATCAGATTTCGCGGTAAGCATGACATCATTCAATTCAATATATTACAGTTAAATACTGTTTGTTGCGAACAACTAATATATATGCAAGTATGTATTGAGTTTTGCGAACCTAGTAACAAATTAGTTCAGTTGTGACCAGATGGATAAACCAAAGGCAGCATGAACGGAAAGTATAATCTCATGCACATATGGTATATCGGTAAGGATAACTAATGATCGTAGTAGTCAGTTTATGACTGAACTATTTATTAGATAATTGAATTCTATGGGGATAGAAGAAAGACATACATGTGTATATAATCCCAGTGCTAATGGGATGGTTCTGAGAATGCACAGAGAGCTGAAAACTGCATTACGCTGCACTGGAGGGTCTAGTTGGATACATTATTTGCCCATAGTTTTGCTGGTATTGCAATATAAATACATACCTTAGTAAAAACATCCATAATAGAACTTATTGATCGAGAGCCACTGAGATTACCTAGAAATCTTCTAATAGTAGCTCCAAGTTGACTTGATTGGACCTCTAGTTCAGTAGAATGATTTGTTAGAGCATTGATATATAAATCGAGTCGTTTAGCTCCAACCAAAATTTAAAGTTCAAAATCTAAATGCTATGTACATTCAGGTTTAAAGCTGGCATTTCATGTATGCATAACTAACAAGAACAAACAAAATTGTTTGACTAAATTTTATGAGGAGCCATTCAAAGTCAATCGCATGAATGATAAAAATGCATTTATATTAGTACATGACACAGTAGAGTGTGTAGCACTGTATCGCTGCATTTTGCAGTTTACCTGGATGGAGTAGGAGACTAAGGAACGATACCAATCTAAGTATCAAGAAGCTGAGAGATATGACTTGAAAATGAATGAAAAAATAAGAGCCCGATAAATGTGAAAAAGTAGTTAAGATTAAAACCAAGGCAGCTGAGGAAAGAGATCGACGCAATATGAAAGTGAAACCTAGCAAAAATACCAGCACTAAATGTTGAAATTCGTTCTGCCTGTGTCATCAAGGAACCAAAGAATGAAGACTTTGTGATGTTTGATTTGTATGAAAATACACAGTTGCAAAGTCAAAAGTTAATGTAATAAATTAATTCCATTGCCAACCGATACCCGTATTAAATGAAAATTAAAACTCCTGATAAAATAAGTGCGTTATAGTTTTCTTGAAAAATCGTGAAGTCAAGTATAAATTTAGTAGCCAGCCGGCCAACCCTGCTGACCCAAATAAAGATCGTGCATCAAAACAGAAACTCTAATTCCGAAAATTAGTTTCAAAGAGAAATAAAAATAACGAAAGTATTTAAACAAATAATGTTCAAGAAATTCTGACAGTATCTAAAAATTTTATCCTCCTGACCAAATTTGTATAACCGACCAGCGGGAAAATGAAGCATAATAATAAAATGTTAATTTAAATTTATAAGTTGAGATTTTGACATTCACAAACACTACATACTATTGAGAACGCAAATGATGCCATGTTTGGATTAGTCTGTGTTTGACCACACATTATTGGTCCATAGTAATAAAAATGTGAACTGCGGTTTAATTTGCTAACAATGTATATTAACCTAATACCTGAGGCATCTCCAGTTAGGTTCTTTGAGTCATCGGATTTAAGGTCAACATAGGCAAATCAACAGCAATATTCATTTAACTATATACTAAGATAATTGGAATATGTACAACTTACTCAACACTGTACCATACGAATTTAATATGGAAAAAGTTTTAATACAGAAAGAAGACTAATTAATATACCTGTTCATGAAATATTTATTATAATAAAGGTTGCGATCTAGATATAAGACGTGATAGAACCGCATTTCCACTGGGACGAATACAAACTCAGCTTGATCAAAGAGAAAACAAAATTGGAAATTGTGATCAATCGGATCTGTGTGAAACTGTCGTTGCAAAGCTACTACCCGCGTACACAAAACGCGGCATTAGAGAATATGAAGCTGGCACTCCGCAATCAAATTTCAAAAAAGATCTTGATCAAAGCATCTGACCCATTAATTGCTTATATATTTCAGTATCAATTAAAAATTGTATAGTGTAGAAAAGGAAATTCACGAAATATTTATTTCGTTTGTTTAAAGAAATTAAAAAGAGTTATTAATCTATATTTCAAGCGTAAAGATTAACGTTATATACTTTGCTAAGCAGTACAAGTTGTCAAGCGAACAAATCTAGAGTTTATATGCATAGGAAGACAAATAAAAAATCAGAAACCGAGCACGATCTGAAAATAAAATTGTACAAAAATTGTAGCAAAGATTGTTTGCGTCCTACAAAGTATCATTGCCTTCCAGTATGCCAGGACTGGGCACGTCTCAATCTAAGAACACATTTTATGTCTATTATTCTAGTAACGATTCATCACGAATAATATTTCTGACTGGTTAGCAGAACTCCCATAATGTTTTTAATGATAATAATAAATATATAATAAAAATAAATATTTGTTTGAAAACAAAGGCTAACTGGAATGACAACTGAAAGGATCACGTTACAATTCAAAATTAGAATTATGTGTGAGTGACTGCAAAAATGACTAAAAATTGTTTATCAGTAGGGATATTCTTATGACTGGTACAAGTTGGACAAGAAAAGTACAACATTCTGATTTTAACAAAGCCCATGTTGATTCCAAAAAAGTTCGCTTTAACTTGGATAATGTATTCTTTAGAAAATGACAGAATCTCGATTCACAGCAGGATTGAGAACCTTAGTTACATACTACATGAGCACATTATTTATGCAACGATCCAGGCAATGCACAAACGTGGCAGCAAATATCAAGAGGTAGATTGCAAACAAACACGTAAAAAATCTACTGGAAAACCTGTTATAGAGGAAAATACCATTTAAATTTTAAAGTATTATCCAAAATTTCATTGCAGGCGAATGGCGCGACGTTGGCCCCTGAGAGTGTTTGGCCGTAACATGCGCAGAATTATAATTAAAATTATTTATTTGGAGGCAAACCACATAAGATCAACTAAATAAAATATAAAACTGATTGATTTATACGTCAGTAAGCACTGTAAAATCAGAGAGGCATGTGTAATAAAAATGAATAACTGATTCAGTCGCATAATAATTAAATACAGTATAAAATTAATTCAGATAAATTTGTTCAAAAAAAGGTGAGACTTTAAAGCAATATAGATATTGAAAAATTTGTTTGAGATATTTTTATATAATTTATTGTGTTTCTCAACAAAATGAAACAGCCGATATACGAGTTTCGCAATTAAGGTTTTTTTACGACCAACAGTTGTCCTCTCCCTTTATTTACGCATGCAAATTTATTGCCATATGAAAAATTCAGGAGACCAATTTCCTTTCATATCAATTTAAAATTATATTTTAGAAGAGAACGCTTCTCAAAGCATTTTGAGATTATGATTAGATAAAAAGGGAAAGTATTCCAACAAGCTTCTCCACCATAGTAGGAGTGATCGCCGAATGTAAGACCTAGTTCCTGCTCTTCGTATCTTCTTTATTGTAATCATTTTGACACCTGTCAACTGATTCAGGAGAACCAATTTTATAGTAACCTAATCTCTAAAGCCATAAAGAGGAATAACCAATATTTTTTTTACAAATTCCTTTTTATTGCTTTTTTCCTGTTTGACAAACATTTCGTTATTAGATTTGAAATAGTGACTACCTAATCCAAGATCAGCCTAATCCAAATAGTTCATAATTCAGATTGCATATCATCCAATAATGTTGCTATTTTTATTAGCGCCAAACGGCTTCAAGTAAATGCCGTACGACGTTACAAACTCGGTTAAGGTGCTCTGAATAGAGATTAGTTACTGATAGGGGGCCCTTAAGAGGGCCTGGTAATGCGTTCTCTTGAAGTCTTCAGAGTGTGAAGATGTCCTAGAGCCTTGGGTGGACTCTGGTTGAGTTGACGCTCCCGTGGTTGAGCTGTAATCACGATGTGGATAACGTCCTGCAGGTTCTGCACTTGATTGGCTCGTCTCTCTTGGTATACCGCAACAAATTGAGTCACGGATGTAGTTAGTTGTTGGTGAAACTATCAAATCACCATCGTAGGTATTGACAGCCGACAGAACGCACACGCGTGAAGCAGGTAGAATGCAAATGCCACAACTGGCTTGCATGATAAATTGCCGTGATTATATAGCATGCCATGCCTACATGCACACTGTTGGTTAAACGGCAAGTTTCGCTTTTTTCTCATTGGTGCAACGTAAATAAAATTGAACATAATTTACGCAATATGTCGGCCATTAATTTGTGGCGTTACACGTGTTTTAGCGCAGCCAAAGATTTTTCTATTTTTCTGTCAGTAGGTGTATACAAAAAGGGTTTTGACTAATTTGTTGACTTCTTGCTATATCTTAAACTGAAAGACATCACTCGTAACTCAATCATAATAATAAACATAGAAAATTTCCATTCTAGGACCGATTTTTTACCATTGATTATTTTACATTTAATTCTCTTCCATAGATTTATAAAATACTTTGGTCATATATATCGAATTTTATGTTTGTTTTAGAAAAGTCAATATTTTTTTGGCCATTTGAGACGATGATTTTTATTCATAATTTAATTTGCATTTTCGTCCACCAAGAACCTTATTCTACAAATTCTAAAATATGATTTTAAATATCACCGTCCTCAAGCATGTCTCTTGCGATATAAGAGATGTAACATTTAGTATTTGAGAGCGCATCAATGCTTTTATTATAGCTGATTTTTAATTCGCGGCTCTGCGTTACAACCCAATGAGTATCAATTTCGACATATCCGGTTTTCCTTAAGGTCACATATGCTAATTCTGATTTTGGAAATCTATCTCCTAACTGTGATTTTAGAAACAATCTCTGTTAGTTTCAAGCAGTTTCAATTGAGATTTCTTAAACTGCAGTTTTATACGTAATTAATAGTTCAAGATCTACACCGACCACCTTCCTCAACTCCCAATGCTCAGAGGAAAGAAAGAGTATTTATATTCACGACGTGTTAACTCGCAACTTACACGAAAACACGAGTATGAATATGAAGTCACTCACAGTAAATGGTCGGAAAACTTAGTTGCAGACTCCCTGAACAGTCCTGCAGAACTCTGTGCTTCCATCCTGCGTCCTTCATCTATAATTACTAAGGAAATACAAGCAATACATACAAATGACCCGCTGCTCCACGATTTTGACCTATCAGACGGCAAAGAGACGATTCTTCCACTTCCAGAGTGTTTCGCTGATCACTGACTAACACCTGACAGCTCACCAGCAACAGAGCCAACTGACGCTCACATGACGCCGCGAGAGATAGAGGAACCAGAGTCAGTGTCAGCAAAACCAACATCAGCGTTTCCTCGTTACGACAGAACCACAACACCTGCCGTATAGTTAGCCCTCTTCACCGTGTACTAATTTTTGTTGTCGGGGGTGTATATAACGCGCGGCTCCGCGTTACAACTCAACGAGTATCAATTTCGTCAGAGCCGGTTTTCCTTAGGGTCACATATGCTAATTTTGGTTTTAGACAATCTTACTCCTAACTGTGGTTAACGAAACAATCTATGTTAGTGTCAAGCAGTTTTAATTGAGATTTCATGAAATGTAATTCTATTTGTAATTAATTTGTTTTTGTTTAATAATAATAAACACCCGCGCGTAATACGCCGGTAGAATGCAGGGGATTAATGTGTATTAACTGTTAAAGCCAGGATTTATATTTTGTGTGTTATTAATCGACTCTCCGTGACTCAAAACTATTCTGCTAAGACATTCTGGATTTATTTATTGTGACTTTATGCTTTTGTGTCTAGATATTTACTGTTGTTAACAATATTTCATTGTGTCTCTCCAGGGTCCAGGCTCTCGTGACACCAACATCGAAATATCTCTTTCATCGTCCGTTGTGCACGCTCAGCCGTCGTGTTTGCCTACGTGTAGTAAGCGGCTGCGCAGCAATGTTTTATGTTAATGATTTTTTTTAAAGTCACGCGCGCGGTTTATAATGGCTCCGACTTAGTTGAATACCGAATTTGAGCAAATTATTGCGGTCCTTCAAAATTCCATAAAGGAGCTATAGGAGGAGAACATCGCAATCAAAAATAAGATGTCTAAGCTGGAGTCGGACGTCAGTAAACATGCAGAAAAACAAGATTTAGCGGAAAGGAAAAATGAATACTTAAGCGCAAAAATTGATGATTTGACCGTGGCGTTAAACGAGAAGGTGGATAAATTAAAGCTCGATGTTGTGCCATGGTTTGAGCTAGCTGAAATAACAGTAGATGATGATACATCAACAAAAAACTGCACTTCAGGAGATGAAATATTAAATATATTATCCAATGAAGTTTCTGCTAGGATTGGAAAACAGAAGCAGTTAATATTATTTAATCTTAATGAAAATGCTGACCCGAATGATGTTGAGAAGTTAAATGATTTAGTCAAAGAAAACTGAACGACCAAGGCCGGTGGTGATAAAACTATCAAAGTGGCCGACAAACAAACAAGTGGAAGATATTAATAAGAAGAAAGAAGAATGTAATACTTTCCACAATATATTCATCTGCAGAGACAAGACCTTTCTCCAAAGGAAATTGTCAGCAGCGAAGAAGTTGAAGAAGAATTTAGACAACGGATCAAGTAATCCGAAACAAGTTACTATAAAGGATGTGTCAGTAGATTCTAAAATCACAAAAGACGGAGTATCAGTGGATTCTAAAATCATAAAAAACGGAGTAGCACTAATGAATGTGGTGGACAGCAGACAGCTACGCACTATAGCTACAATAACCAACAAACGAATTATAAGGAAACCAAAAAAGTTAAACCAGTAACTATCGGAAACTGTAAAGATGAGTTTTGTTGTACATATTCTTTATTTTATGCTAATTGTAGAAGTGTTAAGAATAAAACTTTTTTGCTGTGTGATTTTATAATAAGTAACAATTTTGACTTTATAATTTTAACTGAAACCTGGCTGAACAAAGACATTGAAAACTATGAATTTGACATTCCTCATTATTCTCTATTTGGGAAAGACAGATCCTTGGATAAAAGAGGTGGAGGAGTACTTATTTATAGTAAATCGATATTAAATGCGATAGTGTTACATACTAGTGAATATAATATTGTCATTGACTTTTTAACGATACAAATTGATAACCTGATCTTAACTGCGGTTTACAGACCGCCGTATGCTAATACATATGATGATCAAATGTTTACCAATTCTTTTCAATATATTTTGGACTGCCATGGTAATATTGTTGTGGTAGGAGATTTTAATAGGCTGCATGACTGTGAAATAATCAATCTTTTTTCTAATCATGATCTTAAGCAGATTATAAAGGAACCAACTAGAGGTTCGGAATGCTTAGATCATGTATATTTAGACGTTAAAGCGTTGAACTCACACAGTTATGATGTAGTAAATTACTTCGAAGAATTGTATCATAAAAAAATCATTTTACAATGGAACCTTTCGAGTAGCAAAGCACAGAAACCTAATTTTGAAAGTGCACATGTGCACTGTTCTAGAATCAACTGGAATCTTTTTAGAGAATTAAGCTTATCTATTGATTATGAATGTTTTTTATCATGAACAATGACGAATTTGTTTCTTCTGTTTCATTTTTATTATCTGATATTTTTAGGGCATCTACATTTACGGATGTTATACCCAAGAGATTAAATAAGAAGTTATGTAAGCTAAGAATCAAACGAGATAATATAATGAAATGTAGTCTTATCAATAGTATTAAAAAATGAGGTTAGAATTGATTGATAAAGAAATGAATTCATCACTGCTGATAATCCGTCAAAGATCAGAGAGAATTATTTTGGCCAAACTGAAGAGCAATCCTAGACTAGGATACAAACTACTCACAGACTACAGCAAATATAAGGAGAAATAAAAGCTTATATTACCTGTGGGTAAAACTGAGTATGAATTTCTCTGTGAATTGGATGAAGTATTTGGAAAATTGTTATGTAATCCACGGAACGAAAGCAATTTCATTGATCTACCTGATCCTTCGGGAAACCAGGATCTAGGACTTGTTATTGACAGTGATGCATTGATAGAATTAATGTTAAAAATAAAATCAAAAAAACAAAAAGATCACCTTGGTATATCGATTGATAACCTACTTCAATTACCTTTAAATTTTATGAATGCGCTCTTGCACCAGAACTACCAGTTCAACCACATATCAAAACGACAGTTCCAGTGATTATAGATTAATCTCTATTATCCCTTCGTTTTTGAAGATAATAGAACGATTGATACTAGATCATTTAGAACGTATGTTGCCGGCTGATTTTGATATGTGCCAACACGGCTTTACAAAAGACAGGTCGACAACTACTAATATTCTCTCTATGTGGAAACATGTAGTTATATTAGATGAGAAAAAGTTAGATGCATTAATTGTATTTACAGATATCTCAAAAGCTTTTGACTCTATATCTTTTGATGCTATTTTGAATGCGATTAATTTATTGAATATTGATCCGAATATTTTTAGATTACTTAGATACTATTTATATAATCGAAGAATGAGTATTCAAGTAAATGATTTGATTTCTGATTCGAAAAGGGTAACAAGTGGAGTTCCACAGGGATCAAGTTTGGGGCCAATTTTATTTAAAATTGTATTTGCAAATTTGGAAACTAAAATCCCTAACGGTCGAGTTTGCAAATTCGCTGATGATTTAAAAAATAATCTTTCCAATTGATCCAAAAAATGTCGAATTCTCCAAAAATAATGTGACACTAGATTTGTATGATTTAAGTAGATACTTGTTAACACTAGGGCTGAGAATAAACAGTAAAAAGACGAGAGCTTTAAAAATAGGTAACAGAACTGATTTCAATTATGTTTATTTTCATTATGCTGAGATTAATGATGTTTTTGAGATTAAACTTATGCAAGAAATTAAGGATTTAGGCATAACTATTTCTTGAACGGCTTCTGCTGAGAGACATATTGAAAGGATAGTAGGCAGTGCCAAGAACAGTTGGGCACTAATAAATAGAAATATTTTATCGAGTGAAATAAAATATAAAATGTTTATAATTTGGATTAGACCGATATTAGAATGTGCTGCCGCTACTTGGAATCCCTTAACAAAGGGTTTGTCTAATAAGATAGAAGCTGTACAAAGAAAAGTTGCGAAACAAATAAATCCTATCTCCTGTACTATATATGCCACTAGATTACAGTTTGTATCACTGCATCCTTTATGGTTTCGGAGGATGTGCTATTGCATAAAAGTTTTCCATTTGAACCAGTGGACTGGTGCCTATATGAATCCAATAAGAAAGAGTCATGAAATGGGAACTAGTTCTGGTCATTTTGCCATATCTCTACCATTGGTGGGGAATGTTGCGAGCAAGCTATTCTCTTTTTCAAAAATTTTCAAAATTTACAATCAATTGCCAAAGGAGCTTAGAGAAACGCCTCCATCTAAAATGTCTCTTAAATTTTTATCTACCGAACTAGAAAAAGTGTTCAATCCTGCTGATATTTTTAATTTTGAGTATGATAATACTTTCTCGTGGTTAAATAAAAGACAGGATTAATTGTTTTTCAGCAGCATAACTTCTCGAGATTCTATCTTCAAGTTTTGTACTATTAAAACTGAAACGTTATGCATTACATATCATGTTAATCAACAATACATACAATCAATTATTAGTCATGGTTCCCTTTTTTGCGTAATGTTACACTCGAATAATACATTAAATTTTTCTATTTTTGATGATGAATCTATCACTCTTTATAACCGAACTTTCTGATGCTGATAAATTGTACAATACAACTAATTGCACATATTTATGTGATGTGATATGTTTTTATATTGAACATTTTATATTTTTATTATTTGATGGAACATGTAAGGTTTGAATCCAAATAAAGATTTCTATTCTATTCTATTCAAGTCAACCCACCAATGGTGGGAATGTTGCGAGCAAGCTATTCTCTTTTTCAAAAATTTACAAAATTTACAATCAATTGCCAAAGGAGCTTAGAGAAACGCCTCCATCTAAAATGTCTCTTAAATTTTTATCTACCGAACTAGAAAAAGTGTTCAATCCTGCTGATATTTTTAATTTTGATTATGATAATACTGTCTCGTGGTTAAATGAAAGACAGGATTAATTGTTTTTCAGCAGCATAACTTCACAATGGTGTATGAGGTATTGCGCACATAGCAACAAATTAGTTCAAATATGGAGCAGCAAGTTTCGTAGATGGATGTATACATTAGAGTTCCTGGCTTTAAATAAAATACAATATATGACATTCAAGGTTTTAGTTTTTTATAATTTTGAATTTTGATTACCGTGGCATAGTAGCAATACAGTTATAACAAATAACAAAAGGTTCGATACTGCCTCTCTCCCTTACAATATTCTGCATACGAGATGAGATTACGTATACCGGGAATTTGAGATAGGTGAGGTAATGATTGGTCTGCTAATTATAAATAGTTATATATTGAGTTTAGATACTGAGACAAATTCTATGATTAAAAATAGTGTTGAGTCAATTATATATAAATAGAATGGTTTTGGAACGAGGTTACAACATTTGCTTAAATCTGTTATCGTGAAGTTTGTACTGTGTTGTGTTGCCTGAGGATGGTGCTGGAAAGTGGGCACCGAAACGTCGCCAGTAAACAAAGATGTGATAGAACCGCATTTTCAGTTGAAAATAGAAGAATTCAACCCAATCAAAGACAAGACAAAATCAGAAAGTGTGATGAATCAGATCTTTGTGTAACTGCTCGTGTACAACTATTACCCGCGTACGCAAAACGCGGCATTGAACCAATGGTGGGAATGTTGCGAGCAAGCTATTCTCTTTTTCAAAAATTTACAAAATTTACAATCAATTGCCAAAGGAGCTAAGAGAAACGCCTCCATCTAAAATGTCTCTTAAATTTTTATCTACCGAACTAGAAAAAGTGTTCAATCCTGCTGATATTTTTAATTTTGATTATTATAATACTTTCTCGTGGTTAAATAAAAGACAGGATTAATTGTTTTTCAGCAGCATAACTTCTCGAGATTCTATCTTCAAGTTTTGTACTATTAAAACTGAAACGTTATGCATTACATATCATGTTAATCAACAATACATACAATCAATTATTAGTCATGGTTCCCTTTTTTGCGTAATGTTACACTCGAATAATACATTAAATTTTTCTATTTTTGATGATGAATCTATCACTCTTTATAACCGAACTTTCTAATGCTGATAAATTGTACAGTACAACTAATTGCACATATTTATGTGATGTGATATGTTTTTATATTGTTCATTTTCTATTTTTATTATTTAATGGAACATGTAAGGTTTGAATCCAAATAAAGATTTCTATTCTATTCTATTCAAGTCAACCCACCAATGGTAGGAATGTTGCGAGCAAGCTACTCTCTTTTTCAAAAATTTACAAAATTTACAATCAATTGCCAAAGGGGCTTAGAGAAACGCCTCCAACTAAAATGTCTTTTAAATTTTTATCTACCGAACTAGAAAAAGTGTTCAATCCCGCTGATATTTTAAATTTTGATAATGACAATACTTTCTCATGGTTAAATAAAAGACTGGATTAATTGTGTTTCAGCAACATAATTTCTCGAGATTCTATCTTAAAATTTTGTATTATTAAAACTGAAATGTTATGCATTATATCAACTTGTTAATCAACAATGCATACAATCAATTATTAGTCATGGTTACCTTTCATCTTATAAACTGTTATACTCCAATTATACCTTAAATTTTTCTAATTTTGATGAAGAATCTATCACTCTTTACAGCTGAACTTTCTGATGCTGATAAATTGTACAGTACAACTAATTGCTCATATATATGTGATGTGATATCATTTATATTGTACATTTTCTAATTTTATTATTTGATGGAACATGTGTGGTTTGAATCCCAATAAAGATATTCTGTTCTATTCTATTCTAAAGGTATTTGCATCATTGACTAAATTCTCTCGACTCGATCTGTGCATCTTGGTCGGAAACATTAACTTGTTTTGCACCAAATTGACTTTGCCATCGTTCTTCTCAACACGTTATAATTTTTTGTTGTGATTTTATTCAGTGGTACAAATTCGACCCATCGGCCAAACTTATCGACTATGGAAAAACATAGGTTACCTTGCAAAAAGATCCCGGCAATGGACATACTAGTGTAGAGGCCCTTTGGTCACTACCATAAGAGAGTCTCTGGGATGCCAGGCCCGGAAAATCCATATATGCGGTATGATCATCTGATTTGGATTACTGAAGTTCTTCTGAACTATCTATTAAGCTACAATCCTGAAGTCCACTAGGCAACTGGTCTGTATCCTCAATATTTAATAAACCAGCCATAATATTATTAAATTATTTGCAATTTATGTATTATATTATTTAAGCTTACCAGGATACGCTGATACACACAGTTTACAGAACAAGATGAGGATTAACCTTAAAACAAATATCCACGTCAATTACCTGAAGCAAATTTGTTGTTCTTTTCGCTGATAATTAAAAAGAACAATCTATAAAAATATTACAATAATTTATTAGCAAAGATATCGTAGATGGAACCACGCAGTTTTCCGCTTGTTAGCTTCAGCAACTCAGAAAAAACTCTCTTTTACCCTCGACAAGACAAGTCACAAACTTTGACAATATGAACAAAAGAACTTCCAAAAAATTTACAATATTTTTTTCAAAAATTACAATATTGTTTTACGAAACCAGCGATAACATCAAATGTCCAAAATAAAATTGATTTATTTTTATATGAGGAGTTAATTGGTGTCCAATAATTAAATTAACCTCCACATACACCCTCATGTTTAAGATGATTAACCATACATGATGTAGTCTTCATTCTTCGGTTTATTGATGACTCTTCCAGAACGAGTTTCAACAAATTGTGCTGGTACTTCACCAGATTTCATATTCATATTGCATTGTTCTTTATTGTTTTTCTCACCAATTTCTGAGTCACATCTCGCCTCAACTTCTGGATACTTTGGTTAATACTGTTCCTCAGTCTCCTCCTCCGTCCAAATAAACTATGGAATACAACGATCCAGTGTTACACATTCTACAGTGCCATTTACTTCTATAAATGCGTTTTTCTCAGTCATATGATTGACTTTAAATGGTCCCTTATAGAATGGAGTCGGAAAATTCTGTCTGTTTTCGTTAGTTATATATACATGAGATGCCAGCTTTAAATCTGAAGATACATAGCATTTCGACTTTGGACTTCTAGTTTTGATTGGAGATAAACGACTCATTTTATCTCTCAATGCTCCAACAAACCAATCTACTGAACTAGAGGCCCAATCGAGACAACTTGGAGCTTCTATTAGAGGATCTCCAGGTAACCTCAATGGCTCTCCATAAACAAGTTCTGCTATGGATGTTCCTAACTGAACTCTGTATCTGTTTCGCATTGCCAACAAAACTATGGGAAAATCATGTATCCAACTGGATCCACCGGTGCAGCGTAATGCAGCCTTCAGCTCCCTGTACAGTCTCTCAACCATCTCATTAGCTCTGGGGTTATAGGCACATGTGTGTCTTACTTCTATCCAATTGTATTTAATGATCTGATAAACAGTTCAGACATAAACTGACTACCACGATCAGTAGTTACCCTTACCGGTACACCATATCGCGACACCCAATTATGCACGAACATAAGTAAGACTTCTTTATCTCTCATATCTTTAAGGATGGCTACTTAAAACTGACGACTGAAACGATCAACCATCGTGAGTAAATACTTTTGGCTAGAAATTTCGGGCATTTCTACTATATCAATATGAACATGCATGAAACGACCCGCTGGTATACCAATCGTTTTAATTTCTGTTTTTGTATGACGCCAAACTTTACAAGTTTGACACCGGGCACATGTCCTTACCCAGGCTCTTATGTCTTTCGACATTTTAGGCCATACATATTTATCAGTGACCATCCTGATAGTTGCCTTAATGGAAGGATGACTGAATTCATGTAGCTGTTGAATTACCTTATACATTAATTCTAACGGTACATAAGGTCTAGGTTGGCTCCTGGAGATTTCACATAATAACCACTTATCTCCAATCTTCCTGCGTGTATATGCCGGATTCTTTTCCAACACAGCTACTAAAGGATCAAGACCTTGTGCTTCCATCAATTTCTGGACAAAATCATTAGAAGATACGACCGAGCATACGAGTGACTCCGAACGAATCATATCTTCATCTGATACGTCTGGTCTACTGAGAGTATCTGCCACCACATTCTCTTTTCCTGAGATATGATTAATGGTAAAATCAAATTCTGCGAGTCGGGTTATTTGTAAATTCACCCGCCGAGAACAATTTAGCCTATTTGCTTTCCCTAGTATACTTAACAACAGTTTATGATCAGTTAATATCATAATCTGATGTCCATCTAGGTAATGTTCTAAATGCTACACTGCAGAATAAACTGCTATTAACTCCTTTCCAAGTGTGTCATAACGCTTCTCGCGATCTTGGAGTTTACGAATATAGAATCCAATCGGCTTGACTATACCATTATCCCGTTGATGTAACACTGCTCCTGTGGCTACATCAGAAGCATCTGTGACAAGTTCAAACGACTTAGTCCAATCCACAGGTGCTAATGTGGTTATTTGGCTTAATAGATCTTTGGCCCTCTGGAATTTTTCCTTGTCGTCTTGGCTAAAATTAATAGGCCAGGACTTCTTGATCGTGCTCCGTTCACGGACTAAATGTCGAGTCAGCGACCCGAAAATTCCACCTTAACCTGGTATGAAACGACGATAGTAGCTAATCATGCCCAAAAATCTACGCAATTGGCGTACAGTTCTGGGTTCTGGCACATCCTTGATTGCTTGTACCTTATCTTCCAAGGGCTCAATTCCATCCTTAGAAATGGTGTGTCCAAGAAATTTTACGGTAGAGCAACTAATCCTGCTCTTTCTGGTTTCACTACCAATCCATAATGTTCCAGCTTCGACAAAACGACGTCCAAGTGTGCCCGGTGTTCCTCCCTAGATTGACTATATATAATGATATCATCTATATACACTCTAGCAAACGAACAGTCTTGAAGAACTTCCTCCGTCAGACGCTGGAATTTCTGACTTGCATTCTTCAAACCAAAAGACATACATAAGAATTCATGCGATCCTCCTCCAGGGAATCGCATTGCTGTGAGCGGTATAGATTCTGCCTCCATAGGTACTTGATAGTACGCCTTCTGCAGATCTAACGTTGTATATTGCTCATACCCCATTATATCCCTGAGCAAAGTACTCTGGTTCGGTAGAGGATACGAATCGCCTTTCGTTACCGAATTCAATAGACGATAGCTACCACAAACCCTCCATTGACCTGGTTCAGGTTTGGGAACAACCACTATTGGAGATGCAAAGTTGGAATTTGAACGCCTACAAATTCCTTCTTCTCTCAACCGTTTAGATTCTTCAATAGCAACCTGCTGCTTATGTTGTGCTAACGGTGAGCCTTCGGCGAACAAGGTAGTGGTTTCACCAAATCGATTTGGTGTTTTATGCCTGTCTTTAAACCCTTGCGTTTAGCATTGAATGGCAGAAACACGGCCAGGTGTTTCTCGATGACATCCACCACGTCATCGGTGGCGACGGGTTTGGGTAGTCTCAATGACCTAATTACTGAGGTCCCAGTCTCAGCATAGGTCACTATCCAAGGGCCTTGTCCAATGGTCCTAGATTTGGGATCTAAAGCAAGATTAAAATGGATCAAAAAGCCCATCCCAATGATGTTATCCTTTATATCAGCGACCAGAAAATTCCACGTAAATGGAGATTTCTGCCCCAATGACACTGACAATTCTTTAACCCCCTTAACCTCAATTGGACTTCCATTAGCAGCTCATAGCTGATAATCGATTGGGAGGCTATCTATTTCCACCACATCGGATCGAACTATGCTCTCCTCTGCACCCGTGTCTATTAAGAAGTTTAACCCACTAAGTTCATCTGTTTTAACGAACGTTTTTATGCTATAACCAGCAACCTCATTAAGATTACATTCCAGCCGAAATCTAACAGATTTACGGACAGTATTACCGCGCGTCTCTTCGATCGAAGCTGCAGAACCTAACTTTGATGATTTTAGTATGCCTCAAATATGCATACCTTGGAGCCTTGCATGCTCAACCTCCCCTACGGCTCCTATTAGTCGGGGCTACAGGAAGACTACTTCCTTTCCATCGGGGACCACCCAACTTTGAAAACGTGCATCCCCCCTCCTGACATTTTCCAAACTCGGCGTATTTACGATGCGATATGCACCACTCGCGTGGTCCTTGTACACCCTCACGCGATTCGCCTCTCCGATGCTTGGAATTTGAATTTTGACTCCGAGAATTTACCCTACCTCTGTTGGAACTTTCCTTATTGTTTTTTATCCAACCCACATCCCTGCGGAGGGTACTTAATTCATTCTCTACGGTCAGGAGTCTCTCTGAGAGATGTCTGAGTTGCTGCTCCAGGCGTGAATCTGCGGTTACTGCATACACCTTAGGTTCCTTCTGACGATACACGTTGTCCAACTCTTTGAGCTTCTTGGGCCACTCTAGTTCCAATGTATCATATACATCCAAGGTGGCTCTTAGTCTAGCAGGCAATTCTGCTACAAATATACTATTTATAACTTCCTCAGATATATCAAACCCGATGGATTTTGAAATAAGTCTGTCATAAAATTCAGATGGAAGTATATTTCCCATCTTTTCCTGACGTAATAAGTCAGTCATCCGTTCAATCCTCTCGGGTTGATATCGTCCACGGAGTTCTTCGACTAGAAGCTCAAATGCATTTTCTGGTTCATTCTCAGTAACAAATATCCTGAGTCTAAATAGATTCTTTTTTAATGGCTCAGGTAAGCACCACCAGGCCGAGGCAAACCTATCTATAGGGTCGGTCATCCTTTTTAGTTTAAAATAAAATTTTGCCTCTTCGACCCCTTCAGAATGGTTGTCTAGTCTGTACATATTATGCTTAACATGGCTATCCATAGAAATGCGGCAAAAGCGATCATCTACATCATATCTTTCCGCATAGAGGATCCTTGCGCGGTCGCAATTTTTTGTAGAGGCCTTTTGGTCACTACCATAAGAGAGTCTCTGGGATGCCAGGCCCGGAAAATCCATATATGCGGTATGATCATCTGATTTGGAACACTTGAGTTCCTCTGAACTATCTTTTAAGCTACAATCCTTAAGTCCACTAGCCAACTGCTCTGTATCCTCAATATTTAATAAACCAGCCATAATATTATTAAATTACTTGCAATTTATATATTATATTAATTAAGCTTACCAGGATACGCTGATATTCACGGTTTACAGAACAAGACGATTGAGACCTTAAAAACAAATATCCACGTCAATTACCTGAAGCAAATTTGTTGTTCTTTTCGCT
>JAQBSW010006468.1:0-48332 GCA_029291075.1 Eudiplozoon nipponicum | reverse complement strand
ACAGTTTATTAGTGCACAGGTATTAGCATGAGGCGTTTCAAGCCCAATGCGAAAGTGTCTAAATATTCCATCCCGCTTACCTGTATGAACTAATATTCTATACGAATTTTACATATACTAGTCATGTTGACCAAATACAAAATTAAGTGCTCTCGTGAGTTGTCGCCTTGCACTATCACTTTCGCAAAAATTCGATTGATCCCCGTTTCAGAGTACGCATTGAGATAATCTTCGTTGTGGCTGGATGCTGTTTCGACCTCAACGACAATTAGATCGTACCCTATTTCCAGCGTATATTATAAACGATACTGAAGTCTTCGAAGTTTGAATCAGTACCCAGCCACAACGAAGACGAACTCAGAGCGTACTTGGAAGTGGGGATCAATTGGATCTTTGCGAAACTGATAGTGCAAAGCGAAAATTCATGATCGTAAATCGTGACATGCTTCACTATGACGCCCTCACTCAGAAATCCTACAAAAAATTAACTGCTGTTTCTAGTCCAGTTTAGCGGATGACAAGGTTTATTTTAAATACATACGTGAAAAAATATGTCTTACTTGTTCAAGAAATATTAAATTTTAGGGTAATATTGTTGACTTGTACCTTTAAATAAATAAAAGCACATCAGAAGAATTTTATTTTGATTTATTAAAAAAAATTAAAGTTATAACACATTTTGGCCTACCTCGTGGTATCTTGCCTCATAGACACGACAAATTTCCATGCGTTCCATGGAAGTACGCGATGCCAACACAGAAATCAATTCATTTTCATGAACTTCTGAAATGGTAAATTTTTCTTATTTTACAAGTGTTTAAACAAAGAGTCGACGCATATAAAAGAGGCAGGGCAAAATATAATAATGGCTGAACAAAATATTATAGATGAACTAATTATTTGGTTGCGTTTTCCTTGGTGGATATTCAAGGAAACTGCTTTCGTCCTGAGTATGTATCTATTCAATCGGAACTTTTATTTTAAGACAAAAATGTACATTCATTTTAAAGATACAAAATATTTGCCTCAATAAAATACATCATAATTTTTTAAAACTTACCAGGAGACATGAGTGCTCTGCATAAACGCTCAGCGTCTACGGAGGGATTAAAGTTGATGCTTGTAAAGATTGTTGGCTTGTGAAGACCTGTAAGGTGCATCTGCTGCTCCGTGAACAACTTTAAAGCCATTGTATGTACTTCTGCCAACATGAAATATAACATAGCAAATGCATAATAAACTAGTAATTGAAACATAATAAAAGTTTTACAGAGTTAAACAGAACAAATAGAACTAAAGGCAGCAATTTCAGAGTTCCGATCTATCTTCAAATTTGTGTTTATTAAATGAGTGCTGCCTCTATAGAATCTAAGTTTACAATAGCTCAAGGTAACCTGGCGAGTAGTGCTATACCGACAAGAATCTATGTTAGACTATAGTAAAACACGCCTCGATACCCAACGATTGCAACTTATAATAATCTATTCTGAAAGATTTATACACCTGGTTATGCTGGATCACTTTTTGAAATTATTTCATTTGAATCGAAATAGTTATCCAACATGTGTGGGTAATGAGCTGCTAAATCGAATGTTAATTTGGGGAATTTTTGAACGCGATCTGATTTATACAAGTTTGATACTTTGAAGACCAGCTTGGATGCGAAAATCTGCAATGACTAATGTGCTCCAATTCACAGTTTGAATGCGACAAAGATCAAGGCGAAGTAGGTCATAGAAAGGGAACTTAAAACTTTATAAATAATACATCTTCATTATTAGTTCACTTCTGGGCGTGAAACAAGCAGGTGATCAAAGTCTAGGAAGAGTTTCGAAATTCTATGTTCATCAACAGAGCACGACGTCAAAGTGACTAACAGGGATCACATCACAATTAGAAATGCGGCTCTCACCACTAGAAGTCTCGCATAGATTACACTTGATTGGAAATGACGGTTTCCATCGTGCTTCGATGATGATCATAGAAGATCGAAACACGTCAATACATGTGAATTAACTGATCTGCGTTTTGACTAACGCAGCTTTCATTGTTCCAGTAATTTTCTTTTTTTCATAATATTTCGATCTACATTACCGTAGATCTTCATCAGATGCATTTCACACTTGCTTCATTTGTTGCGTGAAATGCATCTGATGAAGTCAACAAATGTAGATCGAAATATATGAAAAAAAGAAAAGATACGGAACAACTTCAGCGGTGAATCAAACACAGATCGAATCAATCTTCAATTAATTCAGTATCGCAACAAGGACATTCCTTCAATACATGTGAATGTCGGTAGTTTTGCTATATGTTGAAACTGGTTAGATACAGTTTGATTGGTGTTTATCTCACGTTCGCAAACTTGATTTTAACCATTCTTATCACTACCCGCGTAATCAGTGATGGACTAATTGTTTAACTTATATACATGAAACAAAAGATGCGACAATTTCAATGTTTTGATTGAATTTAAACTGTGCAGTCGACATTTCCAACGAAGTAAAATGTCTTTTAATACGGCTTGCGGTTGCAGGCTAATTGATATCACTCGTAGGTCGGTATAGTCCCGATTCCTTCACATTTCCAGGTGCACAGATTGTGTTGACTCGTGATTGATGGGTTCTAACTTTACCCGTCACACTGAAGCCGTCCACAATTAGTTTTTCGGAAATTGTTCGTAAATCAATTTTTTCAAATTTTCTGGACTTCATTTTCGATTCCATCTAAAGGGTTGACCTCATACTCACAAAAAAACATTTGCCGGAAGTTTTTTAACGTGAGTATGGTGTCAAACCTGAAGATGGCACCGGAAATGAAGTCCGGAAAATTTGGAAAAAAATCGGTTCCCGGACAATTTTAGAAAAACGAATTATGGACGGCTTTAGGATGACGGGACAAGTGGGAATCCCATCAACCAAGATTCAACAAAATCAGTAGAAATGAAAGTGTAAAAGAATTAAGATTTTAGTTGTTTTGGTGTGTACCTGGCTATATACACTGTAACTGGCGTTTGTCTCTAGCACGCAAACTTGATTTAAATTAATAACTCATTTATATTTAGTTGGTAGTGTTCATACAATTTATTGGCATTCAACAATATTGGTTTGATGATAAAATTGTAAGATCGCCTATCTTGTTTTAACTTTACTGAGCCTCTGTTGAATTTTGCATTCAATTGTACACTTTGCACTTGAGTGGCTACCAGTGATACCCCTTTAGTAGATGTTTTTGCTCTCGAAATATTTCTGTTTTCAATAATGCGTTATTTGCATTGATGATGAAGCGGATTCGAGAAGAAAGGGTAAATATAAAACGGAAAGCACATTTAGGCATAATAAAAACGTATCTTGTCAGGAGCTCCCAGGAGGTCATTCAGCGGATTAATTGAGAGGGCTACAAACGATTTTTCAAAATTTTACTCAGGATATATTCAGCTTCTAATACGAAATCCCTTACAACCTATTTAATTCATCTTTACATTTTATTGATTCTACCCACGTACTATAAATCGATTACCACGTCCAGAATGAAATAGCTAAAGCGGAAATCGAATGTTGAAAATTGATAACAAATTACGTAAAGTCAATTAAAATGAACTTGCATTTAATTAATTCACGTGAAAGTATACAATTAGAGACTACTTTGTAATCAGTTTTTAATCCTACAATATACGAACTTGGAGCTAAAGATTGCTTCTAATGATTGCGTAAAAATAAACAAACAACGCACTATTACACATGAATAAACAAAATTTAAAGTACATTTATAATAGCAAATTATAAAGACGTGCACATTTATTGCAAAAAATAAGCGATTTGAGTTCGAAAATCAATTTTATAGATCGAAATACTTGCGGCGTCTCAGCTTCATCTAAGAAAATAATGACACACGTTAAGATCTTGACCAATAGGAGAAGCACTGCGATAATTATCGCGTAGATAATACAAAAAATAATAACTATATTGATAATGAAGCTATGCTTTACTGAGCTAGTATTACATTGTTATAAAAATTCTGCTGTCATATAGAGGTTAATGGGCGTAATACCAGCTCCTACTGATGAGTCGCCAGTAAGCACGAAACGAATGTGCATGAGATTATACTTTTCGTTCATGCTGTCTTTGGTTTATCCCTCTGATCACAACTGAACTAATACATACTTCCATAATTCACACTTGTCGGAGCACATATCAACCCGTTGTGTAATATTTAAAATAGTGTACAACAAAGCAAAAAATCACGAACAAAAACAGTTAGAGAATAACTCAACGCTCTTAAATCTTAATTAGATCGAAGCACGCCGAAACATCCCTATCTAGAGACTATTGTTATAAAAAGTACTGTACAGAAATGCGTACACAAGTGCGTTGGTTGATCTCCCGTATTTCATGCGATATATTATATATTTAGTAACACGTGAAAAACCATTCCCCGCTTTCACACACAAAATTACTGCCTGCTTTGACAAGCATGAACTACAAAGAAGAATTCAAATTTTGGATGAAGGTCAATTCAGACTGTGGTTCAATTTTGTCTTTCACGTTAGGCAGCGAAAGTTTGGCGGTTGAGCAATCAAAACGAACTCAAATGCCAGAAAGATGACAATCAATGCAGCTGACTAAGTTTGGCATAAATTCACCTCCAAACATACCGCACGCAATGTGAAGGACAAAGGCGTAATGAAATCTGTATTCAACTTTGTCTCTAGTAGGAGTTGCACCTGTGGTTAATGTTATCCGTTCAAATACAGTAGGCAATCGAATCTACGCTCGTCGGAAAACATAACAGAATGGTGTGTGAAAAATAAGCATTGATTTTGGAATTGTGTACTAGATGTTGCGAACCTCGTAACAAATTAGTTAAAATTTGATCAGAAGAATAAATCAAAGTCAGTATGAGAGGAAAGTATAAAAACCTACACATTCCTTTCGTGCTTACTGGCGATTCATCATTAGGAGCCGGTATTACGCCCTTTACTCACAATATATTTTGGTGAGGAATTGTGGAAAATAGGACGGGTAATTCTCCTTTACGAATGTGTAAGCCTGCACTAGTGAAGCTAACTTCATATAAAGTCTCCGACAATGCGTCAAAAAAATCAACTCACTAACTTTAATATATACCGAGTCTGTAAACGGTGCCAACATTATAACTATTTAACAATAATTGATTGCGCGGGTGGTGGTAACAATTCTTTAAATCCAGTTTGCGAGCTTGAAGTACACACCAATCACTTTGTATTTAACCAGTCGTCGAACAACATAACAAAACTACCGCCAGCCGCAACGCACTGACGCGTTTCGACCTTCCATGATCAACATCAGTGTACGACGGAAAACTGACTATCGAGGATCAAACCGCATTGGATATATATGGAAATCAAATTTAGATATGCGGCTCTCACCTCTAGCAGTCTTGCATACATTGAACTTGACTGGAAATGTCGGCTGCACAACTTCTATGCAGTCACGAGCATTAACTGTTTGCAGCTTTCGCCACATATACATATATAGGCAATACAATTTAAACAATAATTGATTGCGCAGGTGGTGGTAACAATTCTTTAATCAAGTTTGCGTGCTTGAAGTAAACACCAATCCCATTGTATTTAACCAGTCGTCGAACAACATAACAAGACTACCGCCAGCCGCAACGCACTGACGCGTTTCGAACTTCCATGATCATCATCAGAGTACGACGGCAAACTGACTATCGAGGATCAAACCGCAGTGAATATATATGGAAATCAAATTTAGATATGCGGCTCTCACCTCTAGCAGTCTCGTATACATTGAACTTGACTGGAAATGTTGGCTACACAATTTCTATGCAGTCACGAACATTAACTGTTTGCAGCTTTTGCCACATATACATGTATAAGCAATACAATTTAACAATAATTGATTGTGCGGGTGGTGGTAACAATTATTTAAATCAAGTTTGCGAGCTTGAAGTAAACACCAATCCCATTTTATTTAACCAGTCGTCGAACAGCATTGATCAGTTCTCTGTTGAGCACTAATTCATTCAAGTACAATTTATGCGAGACTCCTAGAATTGAGAGCCATATATCTAATTTTGCTTTCCATATATATGCACTGTGGTTCGATACTCGCTGGTAAGTTTGCTGTCGTGCTCTGATGATTTTCATGGAAGGTCGAAACGTGTCAAAACGCGTGACAGACGGTAGTTTTGCTACGTTGTTCGACGACTAGTTAAATACAATGGGATTGGTGTTTACTTCAAGCTCGCAAACTTGATTTAAGTAATTATGACTATTGTTTCAGTATCCGATACCAACACAATGGTTGCCAGAAACGGTAAATAGTGTCGACACTACGGTTGCCTAGTCCATAAATGGTACCAGCACAATGGATTTCGATGTATGCTAAAGTTTACCACAATTGAGATTTCAAACGATTTCTGAACACCTGCTATTCAAGTAAATACATACACTCTGGCCTTGAAAGATATCAGTTATAATCTTTTCGCGGTGATCATAAAATCATTCAATTAAATGTACAAATTTAGATACTGTTTGTGGCGGAGAACTCATATATATGCAAATGTCTATTGGGCGATGTGCACCTAGAAACAAATTACTTCAAATATGACCAAAAAGGTAAACCAAAGCCAGCATGAACGGAAGGTAAAATCTCATGTTTGTGCTTACTGGTGACTGATAAGTAGGAGCCGGAAATACGCCCAATAAGAATGTGGGACAATTTGACGGCACAACTAACTGCTAAATAATCATGGTAATGAGCGTATGTCTATAGCAAAACCTAGCACGACACGCGGAAAATGCAAGAGGACGACACAGCAGCTTTCTACAATGAACGGAAAAAATGTATCAATATTCAACCTTATTTGGAGGCTCTTTGACCAGAACAGTGTATGCAAATTAATACATTCGTGCATTGCGATTACAAAGGATCATTAGTAGCACCATGTGAAGACAAGAAATAATAATTATTCACGTTTATATCTAAAACAACATGTTTTGCGTACTTTAAAAATAAAGAAAAAATATTTTTACTTTTAGCACTAGAAAAGGACTGAACAGCCAAAGTGAAACAAAAAGAAGCCCTCAAATTTTTGGGTTTCAAATTATAATTTTAAGCATTAGTATGAGAAAACACAAAACATGATAAACAGCTAATCAAATGAACAATAGAAGAACGTGAACATGCGCTATAATGTGACAAATTTTACCTTAAAAATGAAGTAAACTTTTGGGTATAACTTTATTTGGTTTATAATTTCGAAAAAATACACATGAACGATAAAATTAGAAATTTAAAAATAAAATCACTTTTTAATATAAAACTCAAAATTATTGACATAAAAAGAGAATTTTTAAATAACGCAATAAACATAAATAAGCCTATACGAATTTTTAATAATGAAAAAATAATTAAATATACTGTTATAAAATAAGATGATTCAACAGAATATTACAGTTATGTCTAGAAAAGAAAAGCAGCAAAATCTCGTTGTAGACTGTAAGGCTAAAGCAGTGTTTATAGTTTCATTATAAAGAAATATTGCCAGAATACGTTCTGTCAAAGGTGCGTCATTCAGAACATGGCAAAGTCTGTTTGGTTCAGTTATCATACTGGGTCTGTATCGAAACGAGACGTTGTGGAGTTCAAGATAGTCGATAGCAAGTAAATGTGTTAAACAGACGCTGTAACGCCACTCAGCATAGCCAATTCATTAACAGTCACATCAGAAAATTATTCGCGAAAATTATTCACGGATTAAGTCAACAATTCTGCCATGAGGTAAACTGATGCGAATTTTTACATAGATTTAGCTTTTAAATATAAGCACATAATAATATAAATTTTTAGTAAGATGTATGACAACGCATTGTGTATGACTGCCTAGAATACACTGGTCGACGAATTGGAAATGATACAAAAAAATAAAACTGGTTAAGTCATGCAACATGAGAGATATAAGTTGCTCACGTAGATACCCCGATGAGATAAAGTTACTAAAAACGAAGGTAACTTGGTGTCTATTGTAAGTAAGGTAAATAGAATACTGCCCATTTACAAAGTAGACAGTGCCGTCAGTCGCCTTTTTATTCGATTTTCATAGATGGTGCATATCCATAGACTAGCATGCTTTTCTTGAAACGAACCTCAGGAATAATCATCAATAATATTTAACATAAAATGCAACGTCGCACAAATTTTATACGAACAAGGTTAACGATAGCATAAATAGGATTTCGTTTAACGATTTGAATAGACTATCCATAGGAAAATAGTTAAAAAAAGTAAATTCGAGGCACAGAGGAGGGCATTTCAGAGAGAGACATATTTTTCAGATCTTTCAGTTTCTGGTCTACTGATTCATAAAGCTTGAAAAAATGGTTCTATTTGGTAATTTCTCAACGAATAAAGAATCAAAAAAGTCCCTGTTAAATTAAAAAAAACGAATTAATCATGAATTATTACTCGTAAAATGTTCAAATCATTTTCCATACAATTAAGGATCATCCATGTACAATTCCATTTAAAGTAAATATTTTACAGGTAGCAGCAAGGTTATTTTTATCTAAATGAAAATAACTTAGTTGGAAAACGAAACTTTGAAAGAGCACGTTTTGAAGTCATCTTCGTGTTCCAGACGTTAGAAATCCGCTTCGTCATCGTAGAAATCAAGAAAATTTATACACGCCTCACAAATTGTGTTTCCGTTTGCAGTAAACAATTACTTATGGTAGAAACCATCTGCTGTTAGAACTATAAAGAACAGAAGAAAACACAAAAGAACAAAGTTAAAAAGAGTAAAATTCTCAAATGTAAAACATCATGATTTACAAGAAGACTTGCGCAATTTCTAGAGTAAGACTTAAGAAAATAAGGTAATATATAGCAATTTTTGTTACGCAAATTTTGTAAATTCAACTTGGAATATCTACATTAGTCAAATATTTAACCTAAATTTGATATTTTGGCTTTTGTCAGAAAAGCCTATTCCAAAGGTTAATTTTGGCGAGCTATTCAGTCTTCTTCGCTCGTTAGTCAGAGCGTTTTGACAAAACATATTTTCAACTGCACGGTAAGGACAACCCTACTAACCTGGGAAAAGCCGCGTCTTCTATGCGTCTATCAACGGAATGCCTAAGATTGCAGCCAGAGGAGACACACATTGGTGGGAGTGGCCAACAGAAACCTCCCATGTCCACAGAATCGCCCATGCACACGCTAACAAGAGCTTGTAACAACGGCTCTTGACAGGACCATGCACGTTAACTGGCCATATGACTCCCATGTAGCGAATGAATAAATGGAAGTGTACACAACGGGCTCATAGTTGTAGGCTTGCAACAGTTACACGCGTTAAAGTTTCAAATGAAACAAAGATAATCGTTTATATAAAATGCTCTCAAACAGCACACACACGAATTACATCCCTTTAATTTATTGCGTCTTACTCCTGCGGAGTGTAAAAAGCAACAAAAAACGAAGAAGTTATACACAATCAAAAGTGGGCGCTTCATCTAAAATATTTATTGGTACACTTTAAAAAGCAAGTACTTCTCGGATTCATAATATACAATTAATCGATATTGATACAAAAAGCGCCCTATTAAATTAAATTTAAAGGACAAACTCCCTGCCATCGAACAGATAAAAAAACGTTTAATTAAAAAATGCAATAGCAGCTCTGCACGCTGTGTTGTTCGGATTGGCCGGCTAATGAATAAGCGAATTCGAGCATTTTAATCCAAACGCAGAATAGGAGAAATCATGTGTGCAATAGCTGAATGCTTTTATAGAAATCACCCACAAAATTAGGCTGAATGGTGTTGATAACAAGTCCGACTTTGATTTATATACTTATCACCAACCGTGCAATCAATGGCTGTTTTTTCAGTTGGTAATAATTGCGGCCCAAAGTTTGTAAATAGTCATCTGCGATATGACACCATAAGTTTTATGGCATGTAAACAGTCAAATATATAAACTTTTCATCACTCGAGACTGGAACTTTTCGGATGGTGCCGATGTTTGCACATTTTTTTGATTCGTTGTCTTATATCGATGGATATTAAGCCCTGTTAAAATTTCTCCTGTCAATCATGCTAATAGGAAGAGCACCCAGATTTCAATTGACGATCACACAACAATATGAATGGTTCTGCGGCATTGAAGCTTCAGCTTGTTTTTCTGGCACGAAAGAATGTATGTGACTGAAAGGGACGATAAAAACTATTCTGAACACTGCAACAACACCTCCAAAAATGCCACGTACTCTCAACTCGATCAATATCAGTTACAGTGTTTTCGCGATAGTCAAGAATTAAATCAATTTAACGCTTAATTAGTATGTACATTAATGTTACATTCTTTTCCTTCGACGGAACCAATCACAAGGGTTGCAGGTACAAAGGACAGGTACCAATGCAGGTAATAGAATCAAACAATAATGAGTGATATTTCAATAGTTTCTAATTCGAATTACCAATTATGGTGTCTAGTCGATGACAACTGAACGCTGCGATATCTTTGAATTTGTATCCACAAAAAACACGAAGATGACTTATCGTGGGCGCAAAGTAACGTGGCAACAAGTTACTATTTTAGAAAATTATAGGAATGTAGAAAAAATAAAAGTATCGGAAATAAATTACATTTCTGCCAAATGTAATATTTACACCACATTTGTCCGCTAAGAATGAAAATTAATTCATATAAAAATATAGTGGTGTAGCCCAATCAAACTGAAGAACAGGGCAAAACGCATGAAAACATATGGAAATATTGTTTTACACGTAACAGCCAAAAAAGCGCACACTTGGCCATAGCGCAGGCCATCAATGCAAATAAAACTATACCTCCAACATCATTCCGTAATATAGCGAGAATGGTTCCTACACGCACACATACATACACACATAGACAAATAGAAGAAACGGAGAATCAGTCTAGTTGACACGCACAAAATCAAATAAAAAGCCAGGATTTATATAAAAGAAAAACTGTAAAGTGAAGTTTAGTATTCTCGAACTCAACGGCCATACGCATTTTATTATTACATGTGTTCTCATTTTCCAATACAACAAAAAGTATTTATACGGTGTACTAATTTTTCCGCATTTACCCAATCTATCTAAGGTATTTGCGCACAATCGTAGTTTGCGAGAGTGATGAAATAAATAATTTTCAGAATTAAGTTTGCGCAATATGGAAATCATCTCCAATCAGGAAAAAACCGCTATGTGTTATTTAGATTCTCGATGGATGCTACACTGTGATGTGCTGAAGTCTGATTTCAGAAGACAGAAAAATTAGCACAAAATACTAATTTTCCAGATAGGCTCGAGAAAGCCAACTTCGAATTTGCATTTCAGAAGAAAAGTGGTTTTCCATTTTAGGGCAAGGCAAATAAGTAGTTTGTAAATGAGCACTAGAATGGTTATTATAGTCGGGAAAGTTGAATTCAGTTCAATTTCTATTTCTTGGTGATTTGTCATCTCAGGTGGTAAGCACCTGCATTTAAAACGTCAATGGTCTTCATCAGTCGAAACTAGTCTATTTTATCTGGAAAACCGTCTTCCCATTAACTGCTACCCATGTAATACGAAGTAATAACTGCCCAGTATTTTGGAACTCGACACTCAAAAATGAACCACAAAACGCATAAATTGAAAATACGATTAAAAATACGCGTGAAAATCTATTTAAATTATGATGAGTCTAAAACCACATAGACGCACAAACAAACTTCACCGGTTCATTTTGCAGAGCAAACAAACTAGTCAAGTGGCATTAAACAATCCGGTAAGACTGTTATGAATTCTGCCATCTAATAAGAAAAATGTGGCATCTACTAAAGTCTGCCTTCAACTAATGCTGAAGGTGAAATTATGCGTTAAAATGGTTAATTAGCTAGACATTAAATTTAATTTGTGAGCTTGACAAACGAGATGAGCTTACATTTTTACAATCGGTGCAGAATAGAGAAAGACAGTAGTTGAACGTAGAATCGCGATTCAGCCCGCTTTATACATCATCTGATAAAGACGAAAATCAGACAAGTATGCATCAAAATTCAAATTAAAAGAATTAGCAGACGAAATGGAGGCTGCTAATATATTCGTGCAGATAATCGAATACCGAACGATAAAGAACTATTGCCTGCGTAGTCAAGTTCCGATAATCTACTGTCTGGATGAAATGTAGCGCCAGGTGTCGGATCAAACAGTTTGCAGTGTCAGCTATTACACAATTAAACACAGGTGAAGATAGAAGAAAACCACATTTGAGGCAACTGCAGGCATTACAGCTTTACTACCATTTAATAAAGGCTTTAAGAGCTCAATACTTCATTAATTCACACATACAAATAAATAAAATAAGACCTATTCCTCCGCACACTGGAATGCTTAGTTTCTACATATTTTCGCCTTCTCAAGTGCCTTCAGTTAGTGAGGACACACCAATGCATGATCATGTGACGGAAATTGCGCAAAAAAGAGTGGCTGGCTGTAAGATCGCTGTTCTAACTCTGTTATCCACGGGAGTTATCCAGGCAACCTGGCGAGCGAGACGCGTAAGTATTTTTCTCAGAAGGTGTTCAAACGAGCAAAATCCGCGCTTCCTAACTAGGTTTGACGTTAATGTAATAGCAAAGAGCGGTCGGGGAGAAATCAACAATTGGTAACTTATTGTATTAATTGATGCCTCCCGTAGCTCAGATGACAATGGCCTAAATCACACCAAGCGCATACATTGACATGTAAAGCAATTCAGGCGCTGGAAGCCAAACTCGGCCAATTTATTTGTCTAAATAGCATAGCAGAGGAACGACAGAAAACATCACGCAATGGCCTAGGCTTTTATGCCTAGTTAAATAGACAGGCGACTCCAAAGTTGTTTTCAGATAACTTGGCAGATAGATTCGCCTGTTTTTACCAGCGATCTGCCGTTTTAGAATCAGTTGATGACTAACAGCGGAACGCATTACATCTTGATCAAGAGCATCGACGAAAATACGGCCATAATGATCATTTTCGAAGTATTAAGCTTCAAACTGAACTCAATGACACCGTCTAGGTAAGACTGGTGCAGTTTGACTTCTATTTTCTCGAACAATATAACTTCATAAATATATTCGAGATCAACAAACTGGCTTTAACAGCCGAACTTCATTACAAAATGTGATTGACCTAAGAATTGGCTGCAGCGATAACAAAGGTGAATGAATTGGCAGGGGTACGTTCTTGTCTATCGCCTGGGGCCAATTGTAAATATTTCACAGTGACATCCACTAATGCGGATGTAGCTGAAATGTCATCAAAGCCGACTTCAGTTAGTTGAACAATTTACTCTGATAGCTTGAAGTAACCACCAATCCCATTTTATTTACGAACAACATAACAAAAGCATAATTTGGCTTCAACTAAGCACCTTTCGTTTATAATATTTAATATAAATCATCTTATGATGGAATAGTTTATCATCATCATTCTCAACATCATCACGAAAACATTACAAAAGCCGCTATTACATGATTCACTGCGATATATCAATGAAAAAATGATTTAATTGGGAAAAAATTAAAAACGAAACAAACGAAAATTTAAAAATAAGGGCAAACAAGTAATTTATGGCAGTGATCTAGTTATTAGAATATTTACCGAGCTTACACACCCGAGTGAGGCAAACGTGACCTCTACACAATACCATTTTGGCAAAGGTAGATTGAAGGCAAGGCAACATTGACACCAAATTTAACTATGAAAATATTAATATTTCTAATAATAACAAGAATAAGGATATTAATAATTATAATCATTGTCATCATCATAATTAAATTAGTATTACGTCATCGGTCCAAAGTCTTTGATAAACTGCCGCGTAGCAACAAAAACAAATAAAAGAAAAATGATTAGCGAGTGGTAGGTAATATAAATTTAGCTAATGTGCCTAACAAGACAATCTTACGATATGGGATCGCCTAGATCGTAAGTAAAGATCATTTATGTAAATAAAGGTTGCGATCTTGTTATAAACAACAATCCAATTATATAAATCCACTTGTTAGTGTGAACCAAGAATTGTATGGTGTAGAAAAGGCAATTCATCTAGTAGAACGCTTTCGTATTTATTGGGAACCTATCACGAATTGTCCAGAATTTCCTACAGACAGGGCTCGAACCTGTGCACGTCTGCTTTGAAATCTGTTGCTCTAACCACTGAGCCAACCTGCCGTACTCTGATGTATAATGACAGATTAGAGGTGGTTGTTCGAACCTTACTTTGAAAGAGATGCCATATGGGCTCCACCTGAAGGAAAGGCTAACCAAGAAACGTAAGTTGGTATATAACTGAAAATTGTGCGTATTGTGCGGTTGAGTGACTCAGTGGTTGAAGGAACAAACTCCGAAGCCGACGTGCCCAGATTCGAGCCCTGTCAGCAGCAAATTCTTTGCAGTTCTTGAAGAGTTTCTGATAAGGCCGAAAGCGGTCTACTGGATAAACTTATGGATCTACATTACAAAATTCTTAGTTTATATTTACAATTGTATGTATATAATGGGATTGGAATTTATATCAAGATCGTAACCTTGATTTAAATAAATATTCCATCGCTCGCGCGGCCAACGTTCGTGTAAGTAAACAGCGTTGTAATGCGAAATTATGCTTTGTTAGTCGACATCAACTACCTTGAACTTTCATTAGCAACATTACTGCTTAACCTATCGTCCAAAGAATAGCATAAAAATGGCATTTTTGGAAGCAGGCATCTATTTCATGATGGACTTGACGCGGAAGCAAGTAGATATCAATATTGTAGTATCCTTTCTTCCTATTATGCAGTTTTGTTCCTATCGTTGTTCAGTCACAGAACACGTTAATTCTGCATTGCAGCTGCTTTCTTTCTGCAGGAAGATGTACCGCCTAAGTCTGTGCCTTTAGAAACGGAAATATTACTCCAGACATGAGATTCTTGTGCTACACAGATTAAATTATATATATATATATATATATATATATATATATATATTATTTTACTGATTGAATCATTTGAAAAATTCCTCCAAAATATATGTAAAGCCAAAGCATATAGCGTTGTCCACTGTAGAGATAACTCAAGTGGAAAAGAGAAGCAGATGATTTAATTTACTAGAAACCCGTCAGAGAGCTTTTTTTAAGAAAACAGTTAGATTATGGATGAAAGTATATTTACAATTCATAAATTAAACAAAAAGTTCCAAGCCTTTAATAGGATATGCAGTGTAGGAGTTGAAATCTCCTCAGATGAAGGTTAGTTTTATATTTATTTCGACGTTTTAAGTATCCACTGGTTTATTAAACAAATGTTTAAATGTTGATTTGAATTACGCAGTGCTATCCTTCCTGTTTTTAGACTCCCCGCCATTTTCTTGTGTAGGACAATTGAAAGCACTCGTAGGTCGGTATAATCTTAAAATATTTACATTTCCAGGTGAACCGATTTTTGGCCTTGATTGATGGGTATTCACTTGTCCCTTCCTTTTCGACTTCCATCAAATGCTTATCTGAAACTGACGTTGGAACCAGATATTCAGACATTTATTGAACAGATATTGCGTTTCAAAAAGTAATGTTCTGTTAAATTATGTTTTTGGTGTTTTGTTTGCTCGCACAAATGGACTTTTTGAATTTTTTTAACGGGATAGAAATGAGCGCGTGCTGAAGTTTCAAGAACGTCTGTGTGTCGTTCTTTTACAACTAGACTATTGTTAATTTACACTTAAATTTTAACAAAAGTGTTAATTATCTTGCCTGACGAAATGTGGGATATAGTTTTAGCCAAGGTATCTGTAACTTCACCTGTAATTCATCTTCAGAATTGAAATGTGCATTTTAGTCACAGTGTAGAGTAATAGACACTACCAGAGCATATTCATCCATTTGTCGAAATTAAACACTTTGGTTATACTACATTTGGACATAGAATAGAATCCGCTTTATTATGTGAAGATGATGAGAATTTGAGCAAGTGTCTTAGAGAAGTTAGTCCGGGGAAATAGACTGCCAAGTTTGAAGTATCACAAACACACATCTTCGAGAATATTCAAGTACCCTGATAAGAAGTGAATGATTTTAGTTAAGAAGCCACAGCCTTTAAACTCCAAATTTAAGTCTGCATGGATTGATAATCAAATCATTGAAATATTTGCCCACAGATTATAGAACACTATTAGCCACATTATATTAATTTAATTTATTTTATAGGTAAAAAAATAATGTAGTTTAATTTTCCATTTGAATTTCTTTGACTACAATATTTCCAATCAAAACAATGAATTTGCACATGCTTTATCATGTTAAACAAAACAGAATGAATAGATATTCAAAGCATAATACTTTTGTCATTGTAAAATAGCGGTTAAGTTAACCCAAATTTTAGCATTCTCTTGACGACTCAGGTTTCGCCAATCAGCGTTAGCAAAAGTCTTCTGTAGGAGCCGGTTGTGTTCTCCCATATATCATCGGATAATTTTCGACCATATTCAGTGAGATAGCAACCTTTGATGTCTTCCATATCGATCTACATGTTAATAGTGGAAAAAATATTTAAACTCAGCTCACTTATACAGAAATTATTTACATTCTTTCTGGTTGTATCCAATTAATATTGAAAGCATTCATACAGTTCGTTAAGATTTTGCTATAAGAATATATACCTGTTTCGTTAAAAAAATTAAGCATATTCTTATAATCACAACAGTCGCTGTATATGGACATATGTTTTTGGATTAAATGGATGGCAAAATTTAAAAAGGATTTGACGTCAGAACATAAAACCACGTAGAATTGCATCTCCATCAAACTGTTTTACAATATATAACAGCTGACATTATATAACGAGGCGTCGACCTGGTGAAATAGTGAAGAGCAGAACTAGGAATAAGTTGTCAACGTGTGGCGATCAATATTTGTGCAATAAACAAACAGAATAATGAATAAGAGATGTTCTTGCATGTTTACGATTGGGTGAATATTGGAAAATATGAATTAAGGTATTTCTGCATTTGTAGGCAATGCTGAGTGCCACAGCGACAAATGACTTTAAGAAACTTTAAAAGAATGAATATTTACTTTACTTTCTGTCCGGGACAATCCATAGACAATGGACAAAGAGGGATGCCTGGAAACAAAGAAGTCACTATATCTAAGCAAAATCGTCGCGAGAAGATTAAAACATACAATAAACGTAGCGCAATCAAGTATTGTTAAATAAACGTAGTGTTTACTTGTAACAAATCTTCAAACAAACCGTACAATTTTATTGGCTTTTTTCAGGTTTATCAGGAAGGTTTAGCCGAGAAATTAAATATGAAATAGTGTGTAGTGATAAATAATATCACGATTATCTCGCCATTGTTATCTATAAAAATTGGTTTATTTTCCATTACAATACTGCAATGATTAGAAATATTGCACTATTCATTTTCAAGTATGTATTGCAGTCGACAAATTACCACTTCAAGTGCGAAATTTCATGTAGTTATTATTAAATACATGTAATTTGCAATGTGGCTGTAAATACACACTTATAACACTAACATTTATGACTGTCGCGATGATAGAGAAATATTCCGGCGATGATAATGTATCAGTAAGATTGATTTACGCATGATTTTCTTTTATTTAAATGATTAAATTTCCTGTTATATAGGAACAAATACATGTGTGATGTCAGCCTTTATGGGAGTTCACTGTAATTTCATCAAAATCAATCATTACAAAGCGTAAAAGGATGTAAGAGAACCGAAGTATCGCACGTTCTTTATTAATTATACCTATTAGGAAAGATAATTTTTCCTTCACAGAAGATACATGGAAATGAGCATTGAAATATTTTTAAGTAAGATGACTTATAAATTAATAATACACCTTCTGTTAACTAGAAGAATGATCAAATAATAGTACGAAATCAATTTCAAATTAATAAACGCGCAGTTAGATACGGCTTGTTGCATAGAACTCATTAATATGCAATTACGAGTTAGGTGTTGCGCACCAAGGTATCACTTAGTTCAAATATAACCAAACGGATAAACTAAAGTCAGCTTGAACGAAAGGTATAATCGCATACGCAGATTCGTTTTTCGCTTACAAGCTACTCATTAGTAGGAGCCGTTATTACACCCAATATCAACTATATATTTATGTAAGGAATGTGGAACAATAGAACGGTATAATCTCATACACGACTGTGTAATCCTTCAGTAGTAGAGCTAACTTTTGAATTTTGGCGCAGTGTGAGATAGGGATGACTCCGCATCCAGCCAAAAAGAAGAAAAAATCGATGCGTACCTGGAAATGGGTATTAATCGTATCTTTGCGTAACTGAAAGTGAAAAGCAACAATCCGCGAACGCAAATCGCAGAAATTTAACACTTTTATATAAAGTCGCAGACAATTCGACTTCAAAGCCAACTCACTAGATATCATATATATGCCAAGCCTGTAAACAGCATCAACACTATGGTTGCCGAGTCGGTACATGGTACCAACACAATTGATTTCAAATTATGCTAAAGTTCACCATAGGGAAGAAATAAAACTACTTTTGAACACCTGTTACTCCAGCAAATCCATACACTATGGACTTGATCATTATTAGTAATCACATTTCGCGGTAATCGTGGCATCATTCAATTAAATATTTAACAGTTAGATACTGATTGTAGTGGAGGACTAGTATATATGCAATTATGTATTGTGTTGTGTACCTAGTAACAAACTAGTTCAAATATGACCAGAAGGATACACCAAAGTCTGCATGAACTGAAAGTACAATTTAATGTGCTTACTGAATGCGTAATACCTAAAACACAATTGTATATAATTAACGCGCAGTTGAACAACAAAATAAATTTACGAGCACAAACTAGTGATAATTGTTGCCAAATCTGAGAATAGTAAAGCATTTAATTCTAGAAAAATGTGTCTAACTTCTGAGCGTAGAACGAGTAATCCTTGAAAGTATGCATCTTCATATCCGTGGTCCTCGATTGTGCTTCGGAGTAAACGAGCGTAAAACAGCGGCTGATTGGTAGCCACTTCAACTAGATAAAAAACGCGCACATAAAAAACAAAAAGTGAAATAATTTAGGATGTCTCGTTAATGCAATTGTGATTGCTCTCAAGTTAACAACAATTCGGATAAGCCAGGCTAATAAGGCGAGTGCGGTTAGGCAGCGGGCCAATGAAACCTCGTAAGATGACGAATTAACCAAGTAAAGCCGGGACTTGTATATGGCTCACAGAAAAAGTAAATTTTAAGACTGACAACCATCGAGCCCACGCTAGACGCACAAGTAATGGAGATGGGTAATTTTCTGGTACTATTAGTATTTATATGCCCTGTCTAATTGGAAAAATTAGGTTTGGCTTTGTTGCGTAGTTAGCAGTATTAATTGAGGAATATTAGCATAATATGACATCTGACAGACGTGAAAGTCAAGTTGCAGCTAATATCGAAAACTGACCACTCGCGTCTACTAGCGGATAGCCTTTGCAGATGGTGTACGTCAGCTCTATTTGGTGGACTATTCAAGTTGAGGAAAACTCCACATCGAAACCAGTCATCACCATTGGAAATTGGCAACCCAGGCTTTTTTTAATCTGCAGACACGTATCTAACAATTTTGAGAAAATAATGATTTCGGGATTACGCCGAAGTGAAACATCAGCTTTTTGCCAATACGGATATACTGCTGCTGTGATTGGTTATTTATGTGAGCAGCCAAAATTTTTCAAAAGATAATGAGCCTAATTTGAATGCGAGTTAGTTTGAGGTTATAATTAAAACCATCCACATAAACCTACTCTCTCACTTTCAGAGTTAAAAAAGGAAAGTCTGACAAATATATCTATTATGAACAAAATGAATATAACATCAAAACTTTCGCGCCAAAATTATAAATTTATCGATCAGATATCACCCACATAAAAGCATCTCATTTAAATGGTGTAATTTTAATTTTGTTGACTAGCAGGTGGATCCTGCATCTGTGATTCATACTACAAAATAGCGGCTGTTTTTGGTAGTAGTAGTAAGAGTAGTAGAAGTAGTAATAATAGTATAAGTAGTAGTAGTAGTAGTAGTAGTAGTAGTTGTAGTAGTAGTAGTAGTAGTGCATGATGAGTTCCCAATAAGGACGAAACCGGTCTACTGGATAAATTGCCTTTTCTACACTAAGCAATTCTTAGTTTATACTGACATATGTAAGTAATTAATGGGTTAGGTGTTTATATCAAGACGCAACCTTGATTATAATAATTGTTATCACCACCAGCGCAACCAATGTTCGTTTAATTATATAAATGAATTGGATGTTATGTCATCCTTTCCGAGTATTTAACATTGAATGATAATTAATTGATGGTGGTTATCTTTTAATTCGTTAAAGATTTTGGTTAACGGCGAACTCGGAAACAAACATATGAAGTACCATTGCATAGTGCAGACTGGATTCCAGTAAGCAACCTGCGGATAAACCCAGCACTGATGAGAGGAGCTCCAAGTATCCGTTTTGTTACGAGGTGAGTTGTATAATGACGATAGAAGAAATTAACGCTATAAATTGTCTGCTTAATATCGGTACAGAAGTCAGTTTTTTGTCCAGAATAAGAACGATGGATGACAGTCTTAAGTTTTAAGTTTCATGTTGTCATACATGCAAGCATACCGGTAGTTGGTAATGCAGATCTCAACATCACAATGTTCTTTGATATTCAAAGCAGCAGATATTTATCATATTGTCATAGGCATAAACATAATATCCACGTGTGAGCTCGGTCTAGAAAATTCACTTGACGACTGGTTCAGGTGAAGCTGTATAAGTGGGCTAGCGTATTTCAGAAGCTTATATCAATTAAACAATCATTGATTCCGCGGATGGTAATAACAATTCGTTAAATCAAATTTGCGAGCTTGAAATAAACACCAATCCTACAGTATTGAATCAATCACACAACAAACCTAAACATGTGACTAACACTAGTTTTGCTATATTGTGCGCAATGTTAAATAAAATGGGATTGGAGCTTATTTCAAACTCGCAAACTTGATTTAAAGAAATGTTACCACCACCCGCCAAATAATTGATTGCTTAATTATATTACCTATATATATTTGACGAAAGCTCCAAAAAAATAATGTTCGTGACTGCATATAAATTGCGCAGCAGACATTTCCAGTTCAGTACAATGTATGCGAGATTATCAGAGGTGACAGCCGAATATCTTATTTTCCTTTCCACATATATGCACTGCGGTTTGATCTACTCCAGTCAGTTTGCCGTCGTACTCTGATGATGATCATGGAAGGTCGAAGCGCGTCAGTAGGTATGATTGACGGTAGTTTTTCTATGTAGTTCCACGACTTTTTAATTACAACAAGACTGGTGTTTACGTCAATCATGCTAACTTGATTTAAAGGATTGTTACTGCCACCCGTGTAATCGTTGATTGTTTATGGTTAATTTTAAATTGATTTAAATGCCTAGGTTTTACAACGAACAAAAAGTGTGAAATGCACATGTATTTGCACAAATGTACGCAAAAGAAAACACACAAAATCCACCAGTCGGTTTTCAATTCGAGTAGAAATTTCTTCTGGTTTTAAGCTGTGCGTGAATGTTGTTGAATCTGGACAGGTAGAGTATTTTTTTCAAGTAATCACTATCGCAATGTTTGATTGCAGCGAATTTGCACTTTACGTTTTTGCTTAGCGAGCATTTTGTTGTTCAGTTGAATAACATCAGCTTTGTATTAGGCATCCGAGTGTACCTTGTTTTTTTAAAAAAATTCTTCGAGTCAATACTTCTAAAGGTGTTATTGGCCGGGTGTAGCTTCATTGTTTTTTTTCTTTTTTTATACTTCATAATCGCATAAATAAATCATACAGTATACCCGTTTTCGTGGTGAATAGTTTTGAATATCACAAAAGTCCTGGTATTGGTGTTTTCCGAACAGATTTGGTTTATTGTGTAAGATAAACTACGTAACAAATGTCATAATTTGTAGCTGGAGAAAACTTTTTGTTCAAAGTTGTACTGTCCAGTCCACGTCTAAGTGTTTCTGCGCTCGCAAGCAAACCAATTGTGATGGTTCACGTTACCAAAATCTTTTAACAAGTAATTTAGTTCTGAATCTCCATTTATGACTTTGAAAGCGTCATCGATGTACTTCAGTTGCGTATGAAAGTATTGATAGTCACGAATTACCAGAGAGATTTATGAGATGGATGACCTAATTAATTAACATAGATAACACACAGATGTAAGGCAAGTTAAACCTCTACACAACGCATTGCACTACATCTTATTTTTGTGCTACCTAACTGGTATTTATGTTCGCGTAGTTGTTTAGCAGTCGCTCACCATTTTTTTGTGCATCCAGCTTAAATTTTATCTCCCACATAAATGAAATTCTGCGTTACTTAAGCGCCCAACTTAAGCATTCATGACATCCATAGCGAAGACTATATATGAAATTATTGCTCCAATTGGTAAAAAAAGAGTATTTTCTTTCATCTGTGCTGCAAACGTTTGGAGCATATTCAGATAACACGAAAATGCAACGTTGATTTCAATAGATGAATTTAAGCGTGCCGCACAAAGTCGGCTATTATTTAAACAAGCTTCGGATATCGAGCTAAGGACAATACGGACGCTACATTTATCGACATGAGAAAACTCTATCGAACCAGGAGAACGAAGTCAATAACACGTAAGTAAGGATGATGCACTGAGTGCTTTAATGCTCGTCAAATCCTGTATTTTGGTTTCAGCTACGCGACATATATCTAGTTCTAATTTATTCAAAATACGTGCAAGAGGTTCTTGTTGACCAGTTTGTTTTAATGTCCGCACACATATTGCGCTGACTTTAAAATCTAAGGTAAGTTTTATGAATGGTAGTTTAATTGACCTATTTTCGATATATGGCTCAGTGATATGATCAACACCAACCATATTCGTAGGACCAAAAAGAACGTTACTGTTGGGTAGAGACTAAGAAAGAGAAAAAAAAGCGGCTGAATTAGAGATTAAGGTGTCTGTAGAAGCCCGATTGCGATTATCCACCCTGCACGACTCAGCAGATAAGGCGACCATTTTAATCGTGAGACTAAACGTAATTAATCACAATTCTGATTTAATTATCCTCCAACGCTAATAATTATGGCCCTCCGGGCGATTTAACTTAATGCACGAATTAATAGAAACTACGAAGTACAAAAAAGTTCACCAAAACATAAATTTTAGCCAAAAGGTTTCCGACATTTTTTAAAATAAAACAAAATTGTGGAACTTGAAATGAAAAATATATTAATGCAACATGTTTACCCTATTTTACGAAAGACAATTAATGCGTATTTTTCTCATACATTTCTCACAATTTTGTCCATTGCATTTAAATATTACAGAGTTTATTACATGTTAGTGTAAATAAATAATAATAATAATAATAATAATAATAATAAAATATTAATAACACAGACGTTAATAACACAGTGGATAATGACATATATTGTGCTGGACTGGAAATGTCGACGGGGAAATTTCTGTGCAGACACGAACAATAACTTTATCCAGCTTTCGCTACAAATATGGAAGTTACACAACTAAAAATCACTGATTGCCTTTGAGATGATTTAATTTCTTAAAATCAAGCTTGTGAGCTTCAGATAAGGACCGATCTAAAAGTAGCTAACAGGTCTCAGATCATAGCGACCCTACATGTACACACACTATTAGAATTTTCCTGATCATCATTAGAGCACAACGGCAAACTAACTAGTTAGCTCGCAAACTGTATTTAAAGAATCGTAATCAACACGCGCAATAACTGATTGTTTACTTGCACCATTTATTCCTAAATTTTCAGAACTAAAGATAGAGAGCGAGTGAGGGGGGAGAGAAGGAGAGAGGCAGCTCTCCTAATTCTTTATCGTTTCAATTGATTTGTGCTGAATTGCAGAAATTCTATGACTACAGGGCTCTTTAGCATTCTATTTTTCTAAAACTATTCTGACGTACAAACAAATTAAATGTTGATAATTAGGAAAGCACACTTTGTAAACCGACTGTATGTGGTCCCAATCGCCATAGGTAAATGTTTTTGTTCCTTTTGTCTCTTATTAGGAAGAAAAAACACACTAATAACAAAGTGGATAATGGCCATTTATTTCGAGACTACTAAACTTCACATTTCATTCTTTCATTTATATACATCCTGGGTTTTCAATTGATTATATAGGTGGCAACTAGTCTGGCTCGTTTTTAGTTCTATTTCTTGTTTGGACTGATTCGTGAGTGTATTTTCGTATGTTTCTGTGTGTGTCTGTTTGTGTGTAAAAGTCTTTATCGCGGTATTGCAAAGTTATGTCCCAGCTCTAGTTATTGTTTTTTAATTGATTAAGAGTTAAACGAATTTTCGCATTGTTGGCTAATACGTGTAAGAATGATATTTTCCCGACTGTTGTCTTTCGTTTAACCTTGTTCCTCAATTTTGCTCTGTCCACTTGGTGATAGCACAGGGTGAGCAGATTGCAGTGTTGAATGCTCATAATGCTATAATCAAAGTTGCATTCAGGATAGAACACCCATTAAGAGCATACATCTTACAGTATAAACTAAGAATGATATAGTGTAGAAAAAGTAATTCATCCAGTAGACCGGTTTGGTCCTTAATGGGAATTCAATACATAATGGCTAGAATTTGTCGCCAACAGGGCTCGAACCTGAGCACGTGTGCTTCGGAATCTGGTTCTCTAACAACTGAGACACCCTGCAGCACAGATGGTCGGTCACAAACATTCCAATAATATTATCTGTCTATTAATTCAGGACATCAAACCTCGGAGTGTGCGGCAGGGTGGCTCATTGGACAGAGCACCAAATTCCAAAGCAGACGCGTCCAGGTTGTAACCCTGACCGCTGCAAATTCTGGCCAGTACGTGATGAGTTTTCAATAAGGACGAAACCGGTCTACTGGATGAATTGCGTTTTCTACACTATACAATTCTTAGTTTATACTGACATATGTATGTACTGAATTGGTCAGGTGGTTATATCAAGAACGCAAACTTGATCATAGTAATTGTTATCATCGCTCGCTCAACCATCGTACGTTTATTTATGAGAAAGCTCATATTGTTTTGAAATTTCTGCCACCGTATGTGCAGCTGCTTTTTCTTCTTCAGTTTGTTGCCAATCCGATCGTTGATTGGGTGTTTGACCTTGTCTAGATAATAGTAAATTGTTTTGGGCATTGTGATTTGTGGCCAGTCGATAAGAATATCATGCTGATGTTACATTTTAAAATTTAGGCCAGGTGCTTGTTGTTTTATATAAAGAGCTTGAATATTTAAAGTGCATTTATTACTTACTAGCGGCAAGGCACAAATCACGAAAATCACCGTCCAACGCCTCAGTCAGGACGGTGTGCAGTGACATAGAATATTTCTAAAAATGCATAAAGTATTTAATGATAATTATATTATACTGTACAAAGGACATTTGAAAACAATATTGATACAATTTTAAAAAATAAAAGTCAACATTATATTAAGAAAAAATTGTTTAAAAAAAATCGTTTAGAAACAAAATAGAGTTAATATAGACACCTGAACAATTACGTACATAAATTTGTCAATATAAACTAAGCATTGTATAGTGTAGAAAAGGCAATTCATCCAGTAGACCGGTTTCGTACTTATTGGGAACTCATCACGTGTGTAGGGCTCGAATCTGCTCAGTTCTGCTTCGTAATCTGTTCTTTTAACCACTGAGTCACCCTGAACAGTGCCTGAATAGTTTCCGGTAAGAACTGAACTGGTCTACTGGATGAACTGCCTTTCTACAATATAAAATTCTTAGTTTATACTGACATATGTAAGTAATTAATGGGCCAGGTGCTTATATCAAGATCGCAACATTGATTATAATAATTGTTATTACTGCCTGCGCAACCTGTGGCAATAGCTACCTTTAAAACAAAGAATTAAAAAAAGGTCTTAACTAGGGCAGACATTATTTCAACAGAATTTCCTCGCAGAAGCGCCCGTATAAAGATGAAGCAGTCAGCCCAATGATAAAAGCAGACTTCGAGCCGAAGTGCACATAGATTAATTAATATTTGTAAATTTGTTTTATTAAATCGATGCTCGTTATGCAAACAAAATACTATATATAATTGAGTAAAAATAAAGCGTGTGGTACATTGAATATGGCTTCTGATGGGTTGGAAACGTTGATTCAGGGACTGACTACTCAAATGAACAATTTAACTGCAGAATTAGGCATAATTAAATCTCGTGTAAACGATACACTGATAATAAACACAGACGATATCCGAGTGCATGGCCCATCCAATATAGGTGGACACAAAACAACCAATGTTTCCTAAAACTAAGAAATGTCTAGTATAGAAAAGAAAATTCAGACAGTAGACCGGTACTGTTCGAATTGTGAACTCATCACGTACTGGCCAGAATTTGCGGCGTACAAGGCTCGAACTTGGGCACATCTACTTCGGAATCTAATGATCTAACATCAGAACTACACTGACCAATACTACACACAATAGAAGGGCACCAGATTTTGAAATAGGCGTGCCTAGGTTCGAGCCCTGTCCACGGAAGAAACCGGTCTACTTGATAAATTGTCTTATCTACAGTATATAATTCTTAGTTTATACTGACAAATGTATGTACTTAATAAGTCATGTGTTTATATCAAGATCACAATCTTTATTTTAGTAATTATTAATAATTATCCTTAACTTATTTATGGGATTTCAGTAGTTTGAATATTTAAAAATTTAAACGAACATTGGATGCGACGGCCGTGATAACAATTATTTAAATAAAGATTGCGATACTGATATAAACACCAGTTCCGTTATGTCCGAACATCTGTCAGTATAAACTACGCATTGTATAGTGTAGAAAAGGCAATTCATTCAGTAGATCGGATTTGTCATTATTGGGAACTCATCATGTACTGGCCAGAATTTGCCGCGGACAGGCTCGAAACTGGGCAAGTCTGTTTCGGAATCTGTTCCTCTATCCACTGAGTCATCCTGCTGCACTCTACACACAATGTACAGATGCATACTAACCTGCGTTTCGGTTAGATTTTCCTCAGGTGGAGCCTTTTTTGCATCTCTTGTAACTCATGTTTATATCAAAATAGCAACTTTGAATCCAATATTTACAGAATTTTTATATTTGCTATTGTTATTTTGTTTTTTCTCATAGTTATGATGCATTTTTGTTTTTGTTATTGTTGATGACAGTGAAGTTTCGACATATCAAATAATTTCGTCTGTCATATGGCGATGCGATGTATTATGTTCAAAGTATTAAGGCACGCTGGGGCCTAAGAACAAGACAAAGATTACGCTGACAAGACGTGCTAGAAAACAACAATTGATATGGTTTTCACCTAATTTGCGAACGTAAAAAATGTGCGTAGAAAGATTTACTTACAGTGGTATACACGTCATTGATGGCTTTTAGGTGGAACTTGTTATTACCAAACAAAGTTTCCACAACTGTGCCAATATTTATATTTTCCCGACTAAAAAAAACAAAAAAATACGAAATGCCAATTTTAAAAGCAAGCAATTGTCTAAAAGGAAAATTGTATTGTATAATATCTTCGAAACGACTTGTCGCACACAGTAGAACCTGGATTCAAAATCAAGTGCTATAAGACGTAAGCCGGAATTTCTTTTGAAATCTAGTTTTCGCAAAAGAAATAAACCTCAATGTAAACTTAGCAAAACTACTGTCCATCGCGATTACTGAAAGGTTCATAATAAACACGAACAGCAACAAAACTCAACAAGATTAAAGATTTCTTAGCTGAATAACCTATAAAAGTGTGACAGAAGCTGCATATTAGTTACCCCGGTAATTTCAAACTTATTATACTGCGAAGTTCCTGTCTTGGTGCTTATCTTAAATTCGCATGTATAATTTAAATGAAATTTTTCAGCATCCATGTTATCAATATTTACATAATTAGCCGCCGTTTTTAGGGCACCGTTCTACGTCGTAAGGTGATCAACATATGCATTCAGAGACTTGGTCAGTTAGCAATCTCGCACGCATAATGTATTAAAAGATTCACAAAAGATCATTTGTATCCTGCATTGTTATGTAAATTCCTTCTTGGTCACTAGATGGAACTATATCCGCTATATAAGCACTCAAAGAAACAAATTTTAATTGCGACATTTCTTGAGCAACAGGCGAAATTATTTTTTTCTGACAGGCCGGATTCAACCACCACATTAAGATGGACGTCTCATTATAACAGGAGATCGGAGGAGATAAGGAACCTAGACGCACTTTATTTATGTAACATGAAATCGATGAATAGTAGCTACGTAACATTTAGTTATAACGGCAGCACATGTCTTGTTTTAGCAGACGGTGCCCTCTAAATTAGTGTCAAACACTGCTTAATACTACGCCACAATGGAACGATACATTTGGTGCTAGCAGCAGCAGACGCCTTGTTCTAACAGATGGTACCCCTTTAATTTGGGTTGATCAAAGCGCAACGTCAACCAGTGGTGAATACCACGCCAGATTAGAGCGATACATCTGGTGCTAGCAGCAGCAGATACCTAATCCTAACAGATAGTACAGTTTTAATTTTTGTTGATCGAAGCGCAACGTAAACCATTGCTTAATTGCATGCCAGAATGGAGCGATACCACATGTCAGGCAGAACATTGTATCCGTTGTCGTATTATTGTTTGACTTCTTTAGATTTTCTCGGAACTGCTTCACGAATAAGTTCAAATAACATGGTGTGTTATCTGATGCGAATGCTTCTTCGAACTCTCCAGTCTATCATGTCCAAAGGATTCAAGAATGGATTTTAGACTGTGTTTAATTTGGCGTCTTATATCTCTACGAGTTATATTATAGCTCAAGAAATCAGGAATTATATGCTAAGATTTGAAAATCTCTGCAGACTTTCCCGAGACCCAAAAATGATTCTACAGGAATTTAGAATTTCAAATACCTGTGACCTGCATAGCGGATATTGGAAAGAGGACTGTTCGAGTTTGCTTACAAATAATCGAAATAAATTCTTATTTAGCCTTTCATAAAATGTAAATGAAAATATACAAAGGATAAGTGACTAAACCTAGTCGACGTACATGTTCCAAAACGAGCGACAATCCTAGATGCAACCACACCATCTACATGATCTACGTGAGTCCACCGTTGTCCGGAGACTCGAGGACACCATTTGACGCAACACATTACCCTACGTTTGAAGTTTGTACCACTCAGGTCGAATCTATGCTATGCAAACCATTCTAACATTCGTTCACCGTTTATATTTGTCTATGTACTTAAGGTTTTCCTGAAATCTGAATGAAATTCTGTGTCGCTTAAGCGCCCAACTTGAACATTCATTTCACACATAACCAAGACTATACTAAAATTCTTTCTCTACTTTGTATAGAGCTAAGGTCGGTGTAAAACGCATTCTTGTTGTCGTCTTTGTTGCAATTATTGGGAACATATGCAGCAAAACGAAAAGGCAACGGCGATTTATGTTTCTGTCATTGATTTTAGTAGATCTATTTAGGAATGTCGCACAAAGACGGATGTTAACAGAGATCTATTCAGTTAAATGACGTACAGCACATGAGCTAAGGAGAACACAGACGTCAAATTGACTGACTTGAAAAAACTCGGTGGAACCACAACACCATTAGGCCAAGTTAGCATTCGGGCAAGGCGACATCAGCAGTACAGCTTCCTTGTGGATTTAACTGTATCACGTCATAAACAAGCCAAACTTTGAAGCTAACTTTTCGCTACTAAGAAAAGAAAGTTACGAAGATGATTCTACTAGGCACCTGCAACAAGACCGCCACTGAGCTCGATTCGATGCAATATAGTTAAGGGTTTCTAACCAAGAACTATGATGCGCACGAGGACCCCATACTGGCAGACGAGTGGGTCCTATACTACCCAATTTGAATGTAAGTGATTTCAATTGTTTCTGTCATTTCAAAATCTGCCAACCTTGTTTCTTACGCCAATTTGGTGCTGGATGAGAGAACAGAGCTCTACTGGGCAATCGAAAAGAGGGCATGCACAAAACGTGACCGAGCCAACGAAGTTGATGGAGCCATATTTGTTTTTCTAACGACGAGCTCTTATTGTCAGATTCTAAAATACGTCTACGAATGTCAACGTTAGTTATTCGTTGTTGGTGACCAACATGTGCTATACTTCTCAAACAACGATGACCGAATGCCTGTAAGAGTCTCAAATCATCAACTCTAAGAGGCCAAGATTCACTAGCGTATAGTAAGACTGCGCGTACAGATGCATTGTAAACACGACCCTTAAGGCAAAGTGAAATATTCGCGTTTCTCTATAAATTACGAAGGCTCGAGAAAGTTACTCTAGCTTTCGCGATCCGTATTCTCACCTCGTCGGACATATTGCCTACGTTATTGATAGAGCTCCCAAGATATGTAAACCTGTCTACTATGTCAGATCTTCATTCTGCAGTCGCAACGTTGGAGTGAGTGGTGGGTGATCCTGTAACAGAATCTGACATTTAGAGTGTGCGAATTTCATACCGAAAGACGGAACAACATCTGCTACTCTATTCATGGTAGTCTGGGCAGCATCCCAAATAAAAGTACAATATCGTCCGCATAGTCAAGATAGACGAGTTTATCGCCTGGGAGAACTTCAACTCCAGCCTCCTGAATGAGTGGGAGAGTGTTGTTCATAATAGCATCGATTACAAAATTAAAAAAATGGGGAAAGTGGACAACCTTGACGAACACCACTGCTGGTTGTAAAGTTATGCGTTAATTCGTTGTAGACCTTAACACGACCAGAAGTATTTGTGTAGAGAGCTCGAATAATATTAAAAAATTTTGTGGGCACACCGCTTTTCGAGTAGATATGGAATAAAACATTGCGATCCACCAAATTAAATGCGCCCTTGAAGTCTAGAAAGACGGCTATTGTGGGACGGTGATATAAATGTTTCTGGTCGAGAACTTGCGTTAACGTAAAAATATTTTCTACACAACCTCGTCCTGCGCGGAATCCGGCCTGTTCTTCTCTTGTAAGTGATTCACGCGAAGCGCTAAGACGACGTAGGATAATCGAAGCAAGTAACCTAGATACGGCCTGAGTCAAACTTATACCACGATGGTTATCGCATGAATTACGACTGTCTTTTTTGAAGATGGAATGATGGTCGACTCTTTCGAATCAAGTGGTACGGTTTCCTCATTCCATATAGTATGAAAAAGTTTGGTCAACGCTCATGAAATTATATCGCCACCATCCTTAAACAATCCTGGAAGCAAATCATCAGGGCCTGCGGCTTTGCGGCGTTTAAGAGATAGGATTGCATCGCGTACTTCTAACTCAGATGGTTCTTCGTGACTAACATTCCACACTGTTTATGCAGAGATGCTTTTGGGAATCGGAACTGACGCTGGTGGCCAAGAAAATTGATCTATAAAGTGTTCAGCGCACCTGTCAAGACGACTTATTTTAACGGTTATTAAATCATTGTTATTATCATTTATAGTTTCACTAACATTTAATTTTCTCGGACCTGTTGCGCGGATAAGTTGGAACAAACAGCGACTATTACCTGACGCGAAAGCTACTTCCATTTCTTCAGCCTTTCCAGTCCAAACGTTTTCGAGATCGCTTTTTAGACTGCACTTATGTTGGCGTCTTATATTGCGACGGGAATTATTATGAGTCGAGCCAGGTGGAATTTGGCGTCTTATTTCGTGTATCCCTATAGATATTACAGCGAGCCAGTGATTATTTCTACGGGGGACTGCAATGCCACATACAGTAGTACCTGCATTGTGCATAGTGGAACTTATCTTGGACCAAAGTTTATGCGGACTTTTGTCATCCAGACCAGTTCATAATTTTTTCGGAAGGACGTTGTTCGAGTTTGCCTACATCAATTTGGAGTTTATTCTTAATTATTTTCCTGGAAAATTTTAGAGCTAATCTACAACGGATAAGTGCATGGTCCGAGTCGACACAAGTGTTCCAAAACAAACGACAATCCTGGATGCAACCACGCCATTTATAACTAACTAAGTGGCGTCCTCCAGCACCCGGACAATGGTGGACTCAAATAGATGATGTAGCAATTAGTTGTAGTTATAGATGGTCTGTTTATAACTGCTAATTATATGCAGTATCTAGTGTCTTTTATAAATAGGTTAGGGCGCATGGCTCAAAACTAAAAGTAACTTGGGTCAAATATCGACCAATAACAATTTGGATACTATTTGTGAGTGCAAAATGGTTAAAACACCCGGCTAAAAGATGAATAGCATCCGCTATTCTATGCAAACGCAGGTCTATACCGGTAACACGTATACTAAATAATTTCCCACTGTACTTTATTTCAATATCACTTCAGCAGGTGGCAATGATATCTCGGGAATGGCTATTGGGGACTTAAAGATAATATGGATACAAACAAGAATCTCCATGACAAAAATGCTGGCCAAAGAGGAGAAGTTTGTTCAGAGCTTCGTGGTTCTAATACAAGTGCTTCTTAGTTCAAATATGTAGCAACAATTTTCTAGTTTCCAATAATGAGGGCATTATAATTGCAAAACTGGTATACTAGATGAATAGAATTCGGTTATGTTTAGTTGGGAGATTAAATGAGAAATGGCAAATTTAGCTTGGGGGATGCATCGAATTAACCTAAATAAAAGATTTCTGAGTTCGAATCATTGTAGCAAATATTCCAACTACAAATAATGATTGCACAATAGGGAGAAATCCGGTAAGTTACACGAGTAGAATTCGAAATCTCGTGGAATGATAAGTTAAAAACGATAACTTTTTGATGACAGAATCAACAAATTGTAATTTAATTCAAAGAAAATTCAACCGGTGGCACAACATCTTTCTTTTAACAGAAGATAAAGATTAATTAGTAGTAATCACGAAACGAATGTGCATGAGATTATACTTTCCGTTCATGCTGCCTTTGGTGTATCCTTCTGGTCTCAACTGAACTAATTTCTTACTAGGTTCGCACAACCTAATACATACTTGCATATAAATTGAAATTTAATTCAAAGTAAATTCAACCGGTGGCACAACATCTTTCTTTTAATAGAAGATAAAGATTAATTAGTAGGGAATTCAAGACAAATTGAATATAAAAAACACATGCTTACTCTGTAAGTGCCCCGTGCAGGGCACATGCGTCCGAATCGACTTTCAACCGATCGATTAGATGTTTTGCTCCTTTATTGGCTGCAGTCTTCCATTCTATCGGACTAAGGTCCTCGATCGGTTTTTGCATTATATAGTACAAGGCATCTCTATGATCTCCTAACGCAAAACTTGATACGTCACTAATCAGAGTAAAGGTTACCACTAAATAGGAAGTATTTTACAAAATGCAAGATTAGACAAGTCGGTGAAGCCCGTGAAATAAACTCAAGTTGTAATTCCGTCAAATTCAAAACATTAAAATCGTGTTAACTATTTGACATCACAGCAAACCAGAACTTACCATTGATCTGATTGGTTGAGAGCAGTTACGACATATTACACTGTACTGGTGGCGCTAAAGCAATGTTAAAGTTTCTCATACCAGACAGGTCAACACAGACAGATCAAAATAAAACAGTCTCGATGCCCGACTAGGAACAAGTGAGAGCTTACAATTGAAGTCCACACAGATATATGAAGCATGTGGTAATGCGGCAATGAAACGTCAGTGTATCACACTGCTCTAATGTTGTGTAGATTTGGTAGTAGCAGTAGGATAGTGGTTCTTTAAATCAAATTTGTGATTGTGATATAAATACCAATCCCAATGAATTTAACCGGCCGCATAACAAAGTAAAACTACAGTCAGGCACATGTACTAACGTATTTCGACCTTCCATTGTCATCATAGCTCGACGGCAATCTAACTAACGAGGATCAGACCGCATAGCATATATAAGTTATTTAAAATCAGATATGTGACTGTCACCGCATATATATATATATATATATATATATATATATATATATATATATATATATATATATATATACCTACAAGTTGCCCAACAGAAGGGTGGGCGTTCTGCACAACTATATCCGTTTTCTTTACAGGAATATTCAGACGGATTGCAAATTGCTGCATGAAGCGGAGTTTCGATCTCATTCTAGCGACAAGAAGACTGTAGTAAAGCACATTAAATGAGCCTGTACAATAGGCGCATTAGTCTCTTGCGTACTGAATAGTTGGCAACAAGCGCTTGATTAGCAGAATGTTATTGTTTTAATGAGTTGCATGACGTGCTAGCGTTACATCGTCATGGATTACATCACTGTTCCCCGTAGAAAGAGGAGACTTTTCGCGAAGAAAAATTCAGTTCACCAAATCTATGTTAATGGAGAGCCTAATACTCATATCTTGGATGTGTTATGCCAAGATAAATTTTCATACACTTCCAATTTCTGTAAAGGCATGACCTAGTTTGGCGTCGCAGTAATCGGAAATCACTAGAATGTAGAAACACCGCTCAAGGACAAAGGCCAAATCTGATAATTTAAAAAAAATTATTATTTGTATTAATAGAATAGCTTAGAGTTGCAGAAAATATTATTTTTAATTATTTTTGATTTATCAAAGAGTTGACGAGTGTGTTGCAGTTTTGACTGTCTGTTTCGACAAACTGTTAACATTTATATTTGAAGTTTCTACATGCTACGAAGGTCGGCCTTCAGCGGAGATTTTAATAATTAGCAGTTACTCTAATTACTTTCAAGCATATAGCTCTTGCTTGAGTTGAAGTTGTTTAGAGATGTAAGTAGCTAAATAATATGATATTTGTTTATCTTAAAATCGCAAAAATAATCTAAACCATTTGCATAACCACATACATAATCAGTGGATGTTCAATAAAATAACTTGCGAATTTAGCAAAAGTTGTAAGAAACATAATTATTGCGACAAAATACATAGCACTCTCAAACGTAGGTTTAGCTTAAATAGCCACTGGACCCTTCAGAAGTCCAATCTACCAGAATTAGTGCCCAACAGAGAACTGATCAAATCGTTTGTTTGGGGCTCGTCGAAAAGTTCTATATTAATTTGAATATTTCTACAATTAAAATTAATTATTATAATGAACTCGTAATTTAGTTGTAAGATTCCGAAATATAAGTTGATATATATATATATATATATATATATATATATATATATATATAGTATCTGCTCATTCATTAAGGTATATAGTTAAGTTAAAATGATGTTAACTTACTATTTGTGTTGTCCAAAAGCACTGTTTACAAATTAGAAACAAAAAAATCGATAAATGCATTAAATAGGAAATATGCAAAATAGAATAGAAACAGAATTAAACATTTGTGGCCTCAAATGTATGTAATCAATAATAATCCGAAAATTGTCCATCGACTTATGTGACGCAGTCAACTGCAAAATTAACAATTAGAGCCGAAGTACGATGCACTTTAAGCACACGAGTCAAGTAGAGCTACAAACAAACTTCCCCAATTGCGCAAAAAACTGTATTTAAGCATCACAAGCATGTTCAGCACAGGCTGTCTCCTAGCCAATCACTAAATACAACAAAATGAAAAGTGATAGCGAATCAAAAGCGCTGCAGAGTGACAAATTCAGGTATATATATATAAATTGTAAGACGTTTTCCTCCACTATATCTTCGCGTTTCAATGTTCCGTATAAAATTTTCATTTTTAGACACGTGAGAAGAACACGGAGAATGTCCTTTTTTTCCTGTATGAGGAAATTTTACTAAGATGTATTATAAAAAAATTCACAACTACATTTCGTGGAGCATAGGTAAAGAGAAACAGTTATCAGGTGGAATAACCTTTTATTTCTCTTCTTTACAAGAACAGTCAAATAAAACATCTGATACATTTCAGGAAAAACATCCAGACTGGTCTACTGGATGAATTGCGTTTTCTACACTGTACAATTCTTAGTTTATACTGACATATGTAAGTAATTAATGGGTCAGGTGCTTATATCTAGACCGCAACCTTGATTAAAATAACTGTTATCAGCGACCATGCAACCAATGTTCGTCTAACCAAAGATTATTATTTGGATCGAAAAGATTTAAATTTTTCACATACCCGGCTTGTGCGCTCTAAATTTCTGTTGCCCAATTCCTGCAAATGTTCACATACTAGATGCGCAGATGTGAATACCTAACCCAGATCTAATGAAAAGTAATTTACATTTTCGATATTCAGCTACACAACATTAGGCTAATTCAAACTAACATTTGTTGCGCGGGCGGTGATAACATTGACTATAATCAAGGTTGCGGACTTGATATAAACACCCGACCCACTAAATTAATTAAATATTTGTCAATATAAACTAAGAATTGTATTATGCAGAAAAGGCAATTCATCTAGTAGACCGGTTTCGTCCTTATTGGGAACTCATCACGTACTGGCCAGAATGTTCCGCAGACAGGGCACGAACCTTGGAACATCTGCTTCGGAATCTGGTGCTCTAACCACTGAGTTAGCCTGCCGCACGTTGATTACTTTTAGGATAATCGCAGTAACAACGCATGATGCTACAAACAGCAGAATGGTGACAGGTTAATTGGTTAAATTTGTACTCGTCTTTCTTTAGCTTAGCTTCATAGCAACGAGCTCGTTTTAATTATTCTAGTCATCACTTCTCCAAATTGAAATAATTTCAGGGACATGCAGTTAGCATCAGAGAGTTTTCACCGCCTCACAGGACTGTCTCTGTCATTTTATCATGTAAGTGAGTTTCAATTTCAATATCGGATCGCATCAGCTATATTTGATGCTCCTTTTCGAGGCTAGATGAATAAAAAAACAAAGTATTCCGTGGAAGGAGTGAGAGATTGAAATAACGAAAGTCTGAAAGACATTCCTGAGAAAAAGCCGATCCTCGGCAAATAATTAACGGCTGCATAGATTTAAAATCAAAGTATAGCTTTCTCCTAGAAAATCAGACAAAAACTTGGTTATTAACAAATTATATATATATATATATATAATTTAAAAAATATAATGTATTACCTTCTCTATATTCCACTTCCATAGCATATATCTCAGTAAGAGGTTTTAGCAACAAAATCTCGTTGATTTCGCGTCTCCTTTGATAACCTTGTCTTAAAACTCTGAAGCAGCCAGAGCCTTTGATATAGGCCGGACTTGAAACGAGATGCCTCAGGAGATTCCTAAAATCACCGATTGTGCGCGATGAGAGTACCATTTTCAAGCTCTGCCAATATGGTACCAAGAAAGCATACAAAAGTGAAACTGGAAATATAGAATTTTATAGTTTATGATGCGAAAAATGAATGGAGGTGAAAACCACACTGAAATTTTCGATTAACTAATGCAATGAATGATGGTATTAGAAGTCAAATAAACGATACACAATGGAAATATGTGGTTCAACAGTAACCAATTCAGTTTGAATAACGAGATCGATGACTTGATAAGTCCTATAAAATGTTACAGTCATAAATACGTTGGAGTAGTTATTGATTGCACGTAAGATCATATCAAGTATATAAATCAGGTTTACGGGCACTATTAAGACACACAGCACTATACCTCCTAACTAATAGCACAGTCTATGACAAAACTAACATTACCTACACATACCAATGGAGGTCGATTCCTCTTGCTCATTAGCGGAGTACGACCAAAAGGGAATAACATTGATCAACAAGCAATGGACTCGCGCACTTTTTAGTCTTAACTCCATTGTACATGACAGAAATGTCTGCTACAAAATTTCTATTTTTTACAAGGTGTTGCGCACCTAGCTACAAATTAGTTAAAATATAATCAGAAGGATAAAACAATGACAGCGTAAACGGAGCGCATAATCTCGGCAACCATAATGTTGGTATCAGGCACTGACACAATAGCCATAGTGTAGGTACCCTTTACAGGCTCGGTATGTATATTATATATAGTGAGTTTGCTTTGAAGGCGCATTGTCCAAGACTTAGTATGAAGTTAGCTTAACTACTACAAGTTTACGCAATACAGACTTCTTCTGATGGGTCACTAGTATGCCCGAAACGAATGTGCACGGGATTTTATGTTCCGTTCATTCTGCGGTCAATTTTGTGAATGTAAATTGTATTAACCAGACATTATACACACAACAACAAAGAGTAAGCGAGAAACTTGCATGACAAACACGTGCAAACACACTCATGCACTCGCAAAAACGCAAAAAAAATACTTGTTTATATCCGAATCGCGTACGAATTTATTTGTTTTAGCTGGATAAGGATTTTTAAATCGGTCAGGATAGACCAACTGAAGTAGGCTGCCAATAAAGGCAGTCGAAATATTTCGTTGAAGAAAGTAAACTACGGAAAAATTACCTGCGTTAGTCAAAACGCATATCAGGTAAAAAAGCGTTGAGAATGTTGCTCTGAAGAACACTTGGCAGTCCACCTGATTTAGAGTGTGATTTTTATAAATAACGTGTTCAGCTATTACGAAAACGTTCTCATCTATGCCAGCTGTGCGTAGTTTGAAATATTACGGAAGTTGCTTTCTTAGTAATCGGCAAGTCGGGCATAAATTACGCACTGAGCTGCTTTGGACTGTTCAAATTCAGGGAGCTCATCCTTTACATTTAAATTTGGCAAGGTCTTCCTATTTTAAACAAACATAAATTGTTTATTAGGTATCCGAGCAGTTACTGCGTTTTTAATCCATAAAGTACATATTTTGGATGATGTGACCCGTTTTAAAAAGTATACTGACATATAGTCGTTCGGTTGGGTACGGTTGCATTACAGTATTTGTCCTTGTTTATGTTCCATATTTGCATCAAATATTTTTTTCTGTACTTGTATAATATAAGCATAAGAGTTCTTATAGTGCGTGTGTGTGCGAATCATCATCATCATTAGCAGCAGCAGCAGCAGCAGTACTATCATCATCATAATCATGATCATCATCATCAGCAGCGGCAGCAGTATCGTCATCAACATCATCGTCACCATCATCATAATCATCACCATCATCGTCGAAATCATTTTCTTCGTCATTATCATCATCATAATAATATTTTACATAACCATCATCGTCGCCATCATAATCATCATCATCATCATAATCGTCATCGTTGTCATCATCAGCATCATAATCTTCATCATCATCATCATAATCGTCATCATCATCATCATCATCATCCTCATCATCATCATCATCAACAACAACATCATCAGAAATATCATCATTATCATCATCATCATCATCATCATCATCATCATCATCCTCATCATCATCATCATCAACAACAACATCATCAGAAATATCATCATCATCATCATCATCATAATCTTTATCATCTTTAAAACTATTATCTTCATGATCATTATAATTATCATAAAAATTATCATCGTCGTCATTATCATTATTTTCATCATCGTCATTATAATTAACATAGTTATAATAATATTAATAGTAATAATACTAATAATAAAAACAATAATAATAATAATCGTCATTATTATCATCGTGAACATCATCATCCAAATTATCATCGTCATAATCGTCAGCGTAATCACTTTCATTATCGTTATTATTATAATAATATGAATAATAATAAAAATTCTAAATTTAAAATTTTTCAAATTATCATGATTGTTATCGTCTCCATAGTAATAATAATCATTATCATCATCATCATGATCATTGTAATCAACATCATATAATTATCATCATCATCATCATCAGCAGCAGCAGCAGCAGCAATATCGTCGACATCGTCATAAAAATTACCATAATCAAAATTATCATAATCAATAACATCATCGTCATCATCACAAAACATATCATTATCATAATTATCAGTATCAATAAAATCATCATCCTTGTCATAATAATCATCATCGTAATAAATATTATTATTATCATCACGATCATTATAAAAATTATTATCATCACCATCAATAATGTCATCTTTTTTAGTGGAGGAAGATCTAGTTAATATAAGTATGTTTACTTGGCCAACACAGAGAAATAAAGAAAACTAAACCTTCAAACGACATCTTTATGGCCAAGTCAGCATTAAGGCAAGGTAACAATAGAAAGACAGTTTCCTCGCGGTTTCCACTATATCACGTCATAAAGAAAATCAAACCTCGCAGCTAACTCTGATTAAGGAAACCATGTTACGGAGATGATTCTATAAGAAATGTGCAACAAAGTCAGCACTGCACTCGACCCGATGTCAAGTCACACAGAATTAAAACCAATAACAATACAACGAACATTGACCCAATCCTAGCAGACGAGTGGGCCCCATACTACCCAAAGTAGATTTTGTTGACTTAAACTGTTTTTGCCACGTCAAAATCTGCCCACTTTCTTTATTACGCCAATCTGGCACTGGGTGGGAGAACAGTACTCTACTAGGCAATCAAATTAAAGGTTTACGCATGATGTACGCATGCCAACGCACCTGATGTAGCCTTATTTGTTTTCCTATAAAGGAACACTTGTTAGCCGATCCAAAAATTCTTCTCCGGATTTCAGTAACAATTTCGGTACCCAAAATGTGCTATGCTGCTCAAACAACGGTGGTCTAATGCCTGTAAACGTCTGAAAGCATCAACCCTAAGGGACTAAATCTGACTAGCGTAAAATGAACCTGCGCACGAACTTTAAAGCACAGTGAAATATTCGCGTTACTGCATAAATCTCGAAGGTTGTAAATAGTTCCTCTAACTTTCGCGATTTCATTACTCATCTCGTCAGATATATTTCACGAGTTATTTATAGAGCTGCCAAGGTATGCAAACCTGTCAACGATGTCCAGATCTTCGCTCTGCAATCGCAGATTTGGACTGAGAGTGGGCCATCCTGTAAAAGTGTCCTACGTTTAGATGTTGCGAATTTCATGCAGAAAGACAGAACAAAGTCTGCTTGTCTGTTCAAAATAGACTGGGTTGGATCTAGATTGTCGAACAACATTACGATATTATTTGAGTAATCAAGATCGATTAATCTACCGCCAGGCAGAACATCGACACATGCATTCGGAACGTATGGAAGAATGTTGGTCATGGTAGTATCTATTACAATGTTAAACAAAAATTGTGAAAGCGGAGAGCATTGACGAACACCACTGCTGGTAGTAAATTTATGCGTTAATTTGATGCAAATTTGTTGGGTATACCATTGTTCTCAAAAATATCGAATAGAACATTGACTAAGTCAAATGCATCCTTGGAGTCTAGGAAGGTTACTATTGTGGCGATATACATGTCGGTGTTGAAGAACTTGCCTTAAGGTGAAAATATTATCTACTCAACCCCGTCTTGACCGACATCCTCCATGTTCTTTTATAGTATGCGATTCACACGAAGCGCTAAGGTGGAGTAATTTAATCGAAGCAAATAACCTAGACACGAGTAGAATCAATCTTATACCACGATGGTTAATGTTGTTTTTTTAAGATAGGAAAGATGGCCAAATCAGCCCAAGCAAGCGATACGGTCTTCGCATTCCATAAAGTACAAAAAAAGTCAGTTAGCGCTCCAGAAATTATATTGAAACCCTCGTTAAATAAGCTCGGAAGCAAATAATTGAGGCCTGCAGCTTTGCGATCTTTTGAAGATAGTATTGCCTCCAGAATTTCTAACTCTGATAGTCGATCGAGATTACCATTTCACACTTTTCATAAAGGCATACTTTCGGGAAACGGGACTAACACCGGTGCCCAAGAAAATAGATCTTTGAAGTGTTCAGCCCACATTCAAAGACGAGCTATTTTATCGGTTATTAGATAGTTGACTCTTTCATTTATAGTTTCAATAAATTTTAATTTTCTCGGACGTATTGCGCAGTTACATTAGAACAACTATGGGATATTAACTGACGCTATCGCTTCTCTCATCTCGTCCGCTTTTTTGGTCCAAAAGGATTCGAGACTGCGCTCAAGTTGGTGTGTTACAATTCTATGAGTATTATTATAAGTAGGGCTAGCTTGCATTTGGCGCCTAGTTTCAAGTATCTCCATAGATTTTACATATACCTAATGATTATTTGTATCTGAATACAGAATGACACATAGAGTAGTACCTGTTTTGTATAAATGGAACTTATCTTCGTCCAAAGTAAATTCGAATTTTCACCATCAGGACAAATTAACTTTGACCTTAGATCATCTTCATATTTTTGTCGGAAAGACTGTTGTTCGAGTACACTTACATCAATTTAGGTCTATTCTTATTTATTTTTCCAGAAAAATTAAGTGAAAATTTACTATGGATAAGTTTATGCTCAGAGTCGACGTGTTCCAAAGCAAACGACAATCCTGGATTCAATCACAACATCTATAAATAATTGTTGTAGCTGAGTTCACCGTCGTCCGGAGCCCGGAAGATGTCATGTAGCGCGTCTTACACTACCTCTGAAGTTTGAGCTGCTTAAATATAATTTATGATCCCCGCAACTATCCAAGAGTCGTTTACCATCATCATTGAGCATCTTCCACTAAAATAAAAGCCTGCGTTACTTAAGCGCCCAATCTGGGCATTCATATCACTAATAACCAAGACAATATCCGAACTTCTTGCTCTAATTAGTAAAGAGATTAGGTCGAAGTAAAAAGTGGCCTTAATGTTGTTTGTATATTCTGGGTTAAGGAGAACAATATATATATATATATATATATATATATATATATATATATATATATATATTGATAAACACGCCTATCCCTGGTGTCTCTGTTTTTAATTGCTGTACCAGACGCGTATAAGGATCAAAAAATTTTGATTTCAATATTGTAATAATCTTCAAATAACCCAGTTTACTTAATCCCATCCTGTTTGCAAAAGGCTATAGAAAGAGACTGAATACGGAGCCTACACTAACCAATCGTCTCTCAACCAAATATAAATAATACTCATATTCTGTATAAATTAATTTCTCCATTTAAATATCTGTGTCAAAACCATGTATATATCCATATCGTAGATTAGCAGTATGTTATATTTATTTAAAAATTATTAATTTACTTAATTATAATTAAATATATACACCCACATTTTATAAACACATCCATTTATATATACGTCCACACGTTATATATTATGCATCTATAGATAAGCATATAAGTAACCATGTGGCTTCTTCCCACATCTTTTATAAATATCCATATTTTCATTATACATTTACGTGTATACACCATATATATTTAATATGAATATCATACAAGTACCACTTTCAGTCCTTCAACGGATAAATTATATCAGTCAATACGCTTTTGTTCATATTTATATATCTATTTTTATGTCTATATGTATATATATATTTATAGCCCTATATATATTTGTGTGCATATATGTATCTATAAGCAATAAAATGGGTTCGTTGAACTTCCAGTACCTACAATTCACATTGAGTGTATAGTATATTTACTTTGCATATATATATATATATATATATATATATATATATATATATATATATATATATATAGAAATATTTGAACAAAGAGAGTGTGAAAAATAGAAACCAATCAAATTGCGTGCGTCACATCCAGTTCAAGCTCAATGCTTGTACGTGCTTCTTCTGCTTACATAAATCCGGCTGCAATTTGTTTATCTATAAGGCTTCGTATGTGGCTAGCTCCCTTTTGTTTTTGCATTTAGTAATTACTTTGAATGCTACGTCTGGAGAACATACGTGCGATGTTTCGATGATGTGTTGCGCAATAGCAGACGTGTATTCACCATTTAATTTAAAACAGGCGTTCAAGTTGCAATGTTCTCTCATTCGAGTAATTAACCGTCTGGTCGATCGACCTACGTAAGTTGATCGAAAACTTTCGCATGTATATTGGTAAATAATATTTGATATCGACATTAACGGCTGTTTCTCTTTGATTGCTGGTAAGGGCAAGTGTGTTACCCTACATAACACCCGTAGTTTGGCTGCATTAAATGTGCGTGTTAATGCTGCTTCAACTTTCTTTTGTGCCGTTCGGGAAACTGCATCCCCCTTAAATGGGATGTTTAGGTAGACTGTTTTCTTTTCTTTCCCATAATACGTCTGTTTTTCGTAAATTCCCCTTTTAATAATTGGTTCAATTAATTGTCTGGGATAGCCATTAGACATTAAATCGGTAATTGCTTTATTTTATTCATTTTCTTTAGAATCTTGACTAACCAACCTGTCAATTCTTGAAAAGCAACCACGAACTGTTGATAATTTATATTGAAATGGCACAAAACTGCTGTAATGCAAATACTGTGCAGACCATGTTGGTTTATGGTAAATTGTTCAGTTTAATTTACCATTAGTTTCTTTCTTTAATAGTACATCTAGGAAAGGCAGACAGTCATCTTTCTCGTGCTCTGACGTGAAGCCGATATTCTTATGTGCTTTGTTGAAACTTTGAAGCAATGTTCGTGATTGCGACCTGTTCTTAAGTACAAGAAATATATCATCCACGTACCGTATATATTGAGCACATTTACATATGTCACTCTTTAATGATGTATTTTCTAGGTGCTCTAAAAAAATCTCAGCCAAAACTGGAGATAAGTGGCTTCCCATTGCAAAACCATCAGACTGTTTGTAGATGCTTTCATTAAAACGAAATCGTACTTCTTTCGCGCATAATAAGATAAGCTTGCGTAGAGTTTGACCTGGCACCGGCGATGGTAATATATCGTGTTCTACCGCTTTGACTATAGTGTCAATGGTTTCATCAATTGGAACATTTGTAAACAAAGACGTAACATCAAAAGATACCATAATCTTGTTTTTAACATTTATATCTTGAATTTTGTTTACATACTCAAATGAATCGGCAACCGAATGATTACCTAGTAGTTTACGTATTGGTTCGAGTAAACTTTTACTTTACTTTACTGCGGCTGACTCCTTTTGGAGGATAAGCCGGCTCCAATTTCATGGAGTTTCTTGGAAATTTGGTACAAGTAGTGTCCCCTCACCACTCGGCTTTTTGATCGAGGACGCACCTCTAGCCTTTGCACATCCAAGCGCAGTCTGCAAGGCAGCAGTAAGTTGCATGGTTGCCGGTGGCTGTTGAGAGCTCATTCGCCATTCGGAAGTACGGGGTACTGTCCAGGAGTCCATGTAATCCTGTGGCTGTTGAACCCTTTTGTGGCGGGAACACACGCCGAGTCATGGTGCCGTCGTCGGGCTCATGTGGTATTTTATAGGAGATCCGATTGCCGGTCGGAAATCCACCACACCCTGGTGACACCACCGCCATAGCCCCGTTAGCCCATGTACGATCGGCCATCGAGACATGGTTCACACCGTCGTAAACGAACTAGCCATTTAGCTTGTGCATGAAAAGGAGAATTTACCATTGATAAAATTGGCCTCATAGGACAACCTCTTTTGTGTGTTTTAGGTAATCCGTACATTATTGGTGTAGATGATCCAACTGGCTTGAGCTTCTGTGCAGTGGCCTCATCAATAAAACCGGCATCTGTCAAAATCTTAATTTCATTTATTACTTTGCGCTCCACCTTGTCTATTTCATCTGATTTATCGTCTAGACGTGTGAATTTTGTATTATCCTTTCAAAAGAATATATATATATATATATATATAATGATTTTTCTACAGATGTCATATTCATCATGTTCATTACCGATTTTATTCCCTCTAATAAACCTGGTTAATCTATTTCGGTTACATAGTGCAATCCGTTTACAGCCATCTCAGTATATCTGATGACCTGTCTCCATTGAGTGCCTGGCTAAATCCGATATAGAAAATAGGCATTCTAAAATCTATGATAATAAGAAGTCTTAAAATGGTGTATTTAAAATATAGAGACAAAGAACTGATTAAACTGAAAGAAATATTCAGGATAAATTGTTAACCGGAACAATTAACTGAGAAAATCATAAACGAGACACTATTGCGATTTAACAGAAAAATAACCCAGGAGAAACAGGTAAGGGATTTAGATAATCAAAATGAAGACGAGTACAGAACTCTGGTTCTACCAGATTTTAAATTAAGAAGAAAAATTAGGATATTAGCAACGAAGTACAATATTAGAACAGTGTTAAGAAAATCAGTTACAAAAGGCAATAAGTTATCGAATCAGAGAGAAAAAATAGAACTGCTAAACACATGAGGGTTTATGAGATACCTTGTAAAGATTGCCAGCTCGGGTATATAGGTGAAACCATGCGTCCAATAAAGGTACATAGAGGGGAACATAAAACTTCATGCAAATACACACATAGTCATCTAGCCTGGCACTCAATGGAGAAAGGTCATCAGATAAACTGGGATGGCTGTAAACCGATTGCACTATGTAACCGAAATAGATTAACCAGGTTGATTAGAGACTCAATTGAAATAAAATCGAGAATGAACGTCATGAATATGAAATCTGTAGAAAAATCATTAGGCCCAATATTTAATGAAGCCTTCACGAATGGACAGAAACGTATGTTGGAGGAATCAGAACTAACAAATAAGAGACCGCGATTATGAATGTGAGATAGAAAACAGAACAAATTAGATGGAGTTAGAAAGAGGTAATTCGGCTACAGCATATACAATACACACAATATTACACATATATACATACTTATATATATGTTATATATATATATATATATATATACATATATATAAGCATATATATAGATAGATATATATATATAAGCATATAGGGTGATGATGAAAATTTCGATTTATACAATATGTGAGAGAAGCTCATGTTGTTGCTTACGTGTTTATTTACATAAAATTAACAGATATGTGTATCTATATTTACTTTCATATTACACCACCCGCGCAATCAATTATTGTTTAAATTGTATTGCCTATTTATGTATATGTGGCGAAAGCTGCAAACAGTTAATGTTCGTGACTGCATAGAAATTGTGCAGCCGACATTTCCAGTCAAGTTCAATGTATGCAAGACTGTTAGAGGTGAGAGCCGCATATCTAAATTTGATTTCCATATATATTCAATGCGGTTGGATCCTCGATAGTCAGTTTGCTGTCGTACTCTGATGATGATCATGGAAGGTCGAAACGCGTCAGTGCGTTGCAGCTGGCGGTAGTTTTGTTATGTTGTTCGATGACTGGTTAAATACAATGGGATTGGTGTTTAACTTCAAGCACGCAAACTTGATTTAAAGAATTGTTACCACCACCCGCGCAATCAATTATTGTTTAAATTGTATTGCCTATTTATGTATATGTGGTGAAAGCTGCAAACAGTTAATGTTCGTGACTGCATAGAAATTGTGCAGCCGGCATTTCCAGTCAAGTTCAATGTATGCAAGACTGCTAGAGGTGAGAGCCGTATATCTAAATTTGATTTCCATATATATTCAATGCGGTTTGATCCTCGATAGTCAGTTTTGCCGTCGTACTCTGATGATGATCATGGAAGGTCGAAACGCGTCAGTGCGTTGCAGCTGGTGGTAGTTTTGTTATGTTGTTCGATGACTGGTTAAATGCAATGGGATTGGTGTTTACTTCAAGCACGCAAACTTGATTTAAAGAATATATATGAATGTTTATATAATTAAACGAACATTGGTTGCGCGGGTGGTGATAACAATTATTATCATCAAGGTTGCGGTCTTGATATAAACACCTGACCCATTAATTACTTACATATGTCAGTATAAACTAAGAATTGTATCGTGTAGAAAAGGCAATTCATCCAGTAGACCGGTTTCGTCCTTATTGGGAACTCATCAAGTACTGGCCAGAATTTGCCGCGGACAGGATACGAACCTGGGCACGTCTGCTTCGGAATCTGGTGCTCTAACCACTGAGCTATCCTGCCGCACACTACACTACACACAATTTATACTGACATGTAAATAATTAATGGGTCAGGTGTTTATATCAAGACCGCAACCTTGATTATAAAAATTGTTATCACCACCCGCGCAACCAATGTTCGTTTAATTATATAAATGTTCATTTCAATACCACTTCCCCATGTAATGTGGTGTCTGTTCAGTAATGACAGATTGGGCATGGTTAGTTGGAACTTTGGGTCTAAATGGATGCCATATGAGCTCCACCTAAAGGAAAAATTGACTAACCAAGTTACATTAGTTAGTATATAACTGAAAATTGTGTATAGTGTAGTGTGCGGCAGGATAGCTCAGTGGTTAGAGCACCAGATTCCGAAGCAGACGTGCTCAGGTTCGTATCCTGTCCGCGGCAAA
>JAQBSW010006467.1:0-48352 GCA_029291075.1 Eudiplozoon nipponicum | reverse complement strand
TTACACTGACAAATGTAAACTTGATTATAGTAATTGTTTTCACCGCCCGCGCAACCAATTTTTGTTTAATTATGCAAAGTTTACCGTTTGTTCTTAAGCACTGGAATTTAAGTCCGAAATGGCTCAATATATTGATCATATCAATGAAACGACATAATGTGTACCTTAAGCGTCAAGAGACAGGGAACGTCGAACACGGGACTGTGGGTTATGCTTTGATGGTAGGACAAAATATAAAAAGTGCTTATCATCGACAAATATCAGACATAAAAGGAAAATCAATTGAGTCAATTCTCTAATCTGTTTTTTGATTAGTACAGTACGGATCCCAGTTGTTTTTTTTCCAATATATTTAGGCGGCCGCTGACAGATTATCAAAAGTTTTATAAAATATACTACTGAAGAAAGTCAAGATTGCTTTCTAAAACTTGTGACGATAGGTCAAATGAAGGCGGCCGACAACTGCCGGCGAAATATATTGAAGAAAAAAAACTGGAATCCGTACTGTGCTGGTCAAAAAGCAGATCGGGAAATAGCAATTAGTTCAGTTTCGCAATTTTGTCTTTCTTTTAATTGAGTCAATTTTTTACGGAAAAATCAACAGATAAAACGGGCTCAGGACCAGATACGAAGGCACTCTATATTTCAAGCTTCGTTCAGAGAGGACATTGTTGCACGCATAGCGAAAAAGAAAATTAATGTTACTTCAATTCACGCAATACTAAATAAGATAGCGCTTTTAATTTATCGACCTCAGTTTTCACCTATTAATTGTTATAGGCCGATCGACCGGACATCTAATAACTATAATTAAAGAGCAATCAATCTTCACGCATCTATTCACCACGCATTGTATTTACTACGTGCCTTCAAACAAAAGCATGCGTTACAGACAGGCATTCTGCAACACGAATATGTGCACTGAGCCTTATTTACGTGGGTCATGATTCACGAAAATAAATACACTTTCCTTAATTTATAAATGCAATCGCTTTTTTATGGTTAAACTTAATCTTCTCTTTTTATCAAGGAAACGCGCTGTTTTAAAATTTCGTACTGTAAAAGAATTAATTCATGTATTCCCGTGGACTACTCTTATAAGGCAGATTAAAAATACTGTTCCTTTCACCCAATTATTATGCTGACGAAAACCTTAAAGATGTAAATATGTCGATTGGCCTTAAGTGAACAATACTCCTTTCCAATCACAGTGTCTGTTAGCTCTAATGATTCTGAACTAACAGAAACGCGCAAACTCCACATCACCAGCATACACAACCATTTCGCTATTGTTCATAAAATAGTAGAACTGTCTCAAAGAAACGCTAAACTTAGAGTAACTCGGTTTACAAAGCAATGTGATCGGTGTCTTGAGCACATGTGATCGCAGACCAGTTGCTTATATAATATTCTTTCTATGTTTATTGAACACATTATAATACTGATGAGACAATTTGAAGCATAACATCACAGCAAATTAGACACTGAAAATAGTACGCAAATATACCGTTGGTGTGCGTACACAAACGGTGATTCAAAGTTGATGCATTCGTATATTTCGATATCTATAACAACGAACTAGCTGACAACCCCCTACAGAAATAATATTTCAAAAAAATATTAAATATAATTGTCTCTTGTCTTTATTGATACATCAAGGTGCTTTCAAATGCCTTATGACGAAGTGCAGATAGAGTGAGCTGACTGACTGCCTATGTCATCATATATCACTTCAAATGTATAATTGGTTGATCAATATAGCATAAAATTGTAGCTGCTTTATTTTCGGAAAGCCCACGAAATCGTGTTGTAAACGATTAATTATATTTGCCTAGTTAGCGTTGAGAGTTACGTATATATTTGTGTGCACTTATTGATTTAGATCGCCTGGAAATCCCTTCGTCATATATTATGTGCTATAATTTTGGCCATCAACTTTATAAACATTCTAAACCGTTATTTTCTTATGTGTGAATTTTTAACTTACATGTAAAATTGTATTTTGTTTGCATTTTGTGAATTTATTCCGTTTACTGTGACGTTTTGTCTTCAGCATTTACACAACGAGGCTATATAAGACTACAATTTTTTGTCAGTTTATATATCTATAAATCCCATCATAAACGCAATTGCTGATGTTCCTGACTTCATTATAGAACATGGTCAGTTATTCTAAACGAATTTGGTTATCTGTATTATAGTTAGAACGAAATTCGACAGCAGTCAGACAGAGGGCGTCGGCTATATTAAGACGAAGAAATTTGTGGTTATTAAGCAGCCGTTGACCAATACACCTAGGAAGGATAATTTAACAATAATTGATTGCGCGGATGGTGGTAACAATTCTTTAAATCAAGTTTGCGACCTTGAAGTAAACACCAATCCCATTATATTTAACCAGTCGTCGTTGTATTGCCTATATATATATATATATATATATATATATATATATATATATATATATATATATATATATATATATATAAAGAATTGTTACCACCACACACGCAATGAATTATTGTTTAAATTGTATTGCCTATATATGTGTATGTGGCGAAAGCTACAAACAGTTAATGTTCGTGACTGCATAGAAAATGTGCAGCCGACATTTCAAGTCAAGTTCAATGTATGCGAGACTGCTGGAGGTGAGAGCCGCATATCTAAATTTGATTTCCATATATATTCAAAGCGGTTTGATCCTCGATAGTCAGTTTGCTGTCGTACTCTGATGATGATCATGGAAGGTCGAAATGCGTCAGTGCGTTGCGGCTGGCGGTAGTTTTGTTTTGTTGTTCGACGACTGGTTAAATATAATGGGATTGGTGTTTACTTCGAGCTCGCAAACTTGATTTAAAGAATAGGAAAGATGTCAGCTTTCATTAATCTAGTACTGAATGCATCCGATTTATATAAGTATTAGCACATTGAGAAAAAAGAAAATAGAACCAAGCTTAATATAATAGTCAAATTATCTTGTTTGCTAAAAATGACAAATGTGCATTTATGTATTAGTTATGTGGTAGCAGAAGAGCTCATATATGTTAAGAGAAGAAAAGTGTGCATGAACAAATGGCGCGATTAAAAATGAACAAAAGCGGTGAGATTTTCTGATCGTATCCATTTAAAGTCTATATTAAAGTACACTATAACAGAGAGAGAAGATGTTATTTATTAATTGGATGACGCCAAATAACAAAAACTCTTCCACTACGCCACAGAAGCCTTACACTGCATGCAATTGTCAATTATAGACAAACTCAAGATTTTGGTCTATCTTTACTTCAGGTAAATTCCATTTAATATTATAAACCAGACATAATGTCATTTAGAGAAATAATATTGAATTGAAGTATAAAGAAAGGATTTTCATTTTTCGCTATGAAATAGACATTTTATTAGATACCAAATTCAAATCCACTAGTTTCGTCATTATTGGAAATTGATCAGCAAGTTGTTAGAATAGATGCGGTCGGGATTTAAATCAGGAGCATTCACTTCAGTCTCACAACTTATCCACTACGCCATCGAAGTTGCGCATTTTAATCAACTTTCGGTTATGCACAAACTTATTGCTTGTCTACACTGTTTGGCTTATGCTAGCTTTCGCGCAGGCAACATGGTTCTCGGGGTCGTATACGTGCACATGCCAGAACTCCGATTTTAAAAGCGATTAGATATGGCCACTGTCCTGCGGCGGCGACAGATCTAATTGATCTAGTACTGAAGGCATTCAATTTAAAAACGTCACCTTGAGTAAAAAGAAAATATGAACAAGCTTAGTACAATAGTCATATTAATTAGTTTCCTAAAATTGACAAATATGCATTTATGTATTAGGCATGTAGTAACATGTAGGCTCATATACGTCCCAAGAATACAAGTCCGCATAAACAAAAAATGCATTTCAGTTTATGCATACGCTAATCACTAAATGAACACTGGCTGTGCGATTACCTAAACGAGTTTTTAAATACATATAAAAGTACACTATAACGCACAGGGGGAACAGTATTTATTGACAAAGCGACACCAAATGACAAACACTAGAAACAGATAATGGACATCAAGGTTACGATCTTGATATAAACACCAGTCCCATTACAAATACCCATTTGTCAGTATAAACTACGCATTGTGCAATGCAAAATTGCCTTTTCTAGGTTACGCAATGCTTAGTTTATGCTGACAAATGTAATTAGATCGGTGTTCATTTTAATATCTTAACATTGATCTAAATAATTGTTATCCTTTTCAGTGCAACCAATTATCGTTTATCCACACATAGATGCAACTGGTATGAACCAAATATTTCATAAAAGAACATGTAATTCATCAACAGAGACCAGGTTTGTCTTTATTCAAAACTAGAATAACTGCTGTAATGGCCGTACTCCAGACGTAGCACAAGGTAATGTGTGTATATCTTACAACTCATCGACAACGTCACCGGAGCTAGATACTGCAAGCAATTTTCAGTTATATAAATAAATCAAGTTGAAACCTCGTACTATTTTCCGATGAAAAAAGGGGAACTTCCTTTCTATCTGTAATCACACTGATGTTATTCTACACGCCACATCTATTACTAAACTCAGGGTAAATCGCATTCTGTGAATAAAAAATGATACCTAATTAAGGCTGTTAATAAGTTAGAAGCAAGGTCCAAACGTAAAAACCACTTTGAGTCGTACGCTTAGCAGTAGCCATTCGACCAATGGCGTAAAGGCGTCTCCAGTCTCTGAAGCGCAATTCCTCGTGTTTCCAAACTTCCAATCCGTCACATATTGCTAACGGGGTGGGGACTGGCGAATGGCCCACTGATCCTACTAAGAGATTGTGTAAAAAACTTGCAGAACCATGAGAAACTGCAAAGCTGTTTGGCTAAATAATTTCCGCAATATAAAGGTAGTAATCCATTCCAATTGATTAAAAGAGTAAAACTGCTGTGCCTATACACGAAATGGTTAAACTATCATTATTTCCAACTATAGTGGTATCAGTTTAATATGACGCATCAGAAGTGATCACTGTTATTAACCACACAAGGGTTCGAGAAATGTTGTAAAACACCTTATTTCAACACAGAGAGGGTTTTGACAGGAAATGTAGGATAACGGCCAAAGTTTACACATTCCGTTGCACTCTCCAGTTGACGAACATTGATGCCATTCTAACATCATCATAAGCATCACCATCACCACCATTCTCGACAACAATACAGACTTTAATAACTAATGTTTCACAGCCATAGACCATGGGACAAATAAATATTTTAAATAATAGCAATAACAATAACATCAAAATATATTTTAAAACATGCGTAACACAGGCTTTTATTGATGAGTCACCAGTAAACACGAAACGAATTTTCACGATAGTATACTTTCCGTTCATGCTGTCTTTGGTTTATCCTTCTGGTCATAACTGAACTTATTTGTTACATGACGCACAACACCTTATACATAATTGAATATATCTTAATTCTCCGCCAAAAAAGTATCTATCTGTAATGTATTTAATTGAATGATGTAATAAAAACTGCGAAATTTGCTTATTGCTATCGAACAAGACCGGAGTGGACTGGAGTAACAGGTATTTATTAATAATTGTAATTCTCAATTTTGGTGAACTATAGCATACATAGAAATCGATCGTGCTGGTACCATGTGCCGACTCAGAAACTATAGTGATAGTACCATGTACCTTTTTGGTACTATAATATTGGTATCTGGTACTGGTACAATAGCCATAGTATTGGTATTCTTTACAGACTCGATATATATATTGAGTTGAAGTCGCATTGTGAAGACTTTATATGATGTTAGCTTCACTACAACAGATTTCCACATACGTATAGGAGATTGTACCATAATTGTATTGTATATATATACATATGTGTGTGTGGCGAAAGCTGCAAACAGTTAATGGAGGTGACTGCATAGAAATTGTGCAGCCGAAATTTCCAGTCATGTACAATATACGCAAGACTACTAGAGGTGAGAGCCGCATATCCAATTTTGTTTTCAATATATATGCAATGCGATTTTATCCTCGCTAGTCAGTTTTCCGTCGTACTCTGATGATGATCATGGAATGTCGAAACGCGTCAGAGCGTTGCGACTGGCGGTAGTTTTGTTATGTTGTTCGACAACTGGTTTAAAACAATAGGATTGGTGTTTACTTCAAGCTCGCAAACTTGATTTAAAGAATTGTTACCACCACCCGCGCAATTAATTATTGTTTAATTGTATTGTCTTTATATATTGCACCGTCCTATTTTCCCACATTTCTCACCCGAATACATACTAGGTAAAAGGCGTATTACCGGCTTCTACCAATGAGTCGCCGGTAAGCACGAAACAAATATGCATGTTAATGCTGTCTTTGGTTTATCCTTCTGCTCATAATTGAACTAATTTTTTACTAGGCGCGCAACACCTAGCACATCATAAAAGCAAAAAATTGTTGATGAAGAGTGATGTTTGAAGGCGAGAACTTAATTCAGTTGGAGAAGCTTAACCCGGGTAGCGCCCAGAAATGAGGCAGCCTAGACCTTTACACATGATTATGGCCAGATCACTTTTAAAAAACCAAATCGGCCTTGCAGTTTTGATTGTATCGCTTCATATAGAGCGACCGAGCCTAGCAGTTAACTCTCCTCTACAAGTAACAGAACATTAAGATGATTCTATTGGAAATATGCGGCAAGAACGCCTTTGAGCTCGATTTGAGAGCATGTGCATGTGAACCCAATTTTTTCAGACGAAAATGTCATACAATACCAACTTGACTGTAATTGACTTGAACGACAACTGCTAACCTATTCCAGGTGGTCTGGGCTGAAACTCGACTGTCGAATAATTATAAAATATCACTTGCATAGGCAAAATATACAAAACTGCTGCCGGTAAAAGCTTCAACACATGCGTCCTTAATAAATGGGGGAGTATAATTCATAAAGACATCTATTATTAAATTAAGCAGAAATGGGGAAGTGGATATCATCAATGAACACCATTGCTAGTAGTAAAGACATCTGAATATTCATTATAGATAATGTGACCAGAGCGTGTGTAGAGAACACGTATAATATTTACGAAGATAGTAGGTATACCACTTTTCGACGGAATATTGAGAGTAAAATTGCGGTCCAATGAGTAACACTAACCATTGAAGTCTGGAAAGATGGCGATATACATGTTGCTAATGAACAAATTGCTCTAAGAAAAAAAATTATCTATACAAACTCATCCTGGCCGGAATCTGGCTTGTCCTTTTCTAATATTTGATTAACGCAGAACTTCGAAGCGGCGTAACCTAAATGCGTCTGAGGTAAAGAGGCCTCTATCATATGAACTACGATTGCCATTTCTGACGACGGTAATGATGTCTAAATCAAACTAAGAAAACGGCATAGCCTTTTTATTAAATATAATGGTCAAAGGATTTGTAAACGCCCCATAATTTTTTCGTGCACCATCTTTCACTTATGTCGGAAGCAGATCATCGGAGATTGCACCTCTTTCACGCTTAGGAGACAAGATTGCATTACGTATTTCCAATTTTGATGGCTGTTCACGATAAACGTTATACATCGCTGATACAGATATACATACGTCTGAGGATCGAAAAAATGCAGGTACTCAGGACAGTTAATCTTTGAAATGGCCAGCCCACCTATCAAGTCAACACATTCTATCTATTATCAGATTATTGTTCATCGTATAGCAACCGTCATAAAAGGCATTCTTGTTACGCACTAATAAACGAAAACGAAGACAAAGAATGTAAAAAATAACTCTAAAATCGATACAATACATGAGAATAGGTTTTAAGTTAACAAATAAATATTAAATTTATGGATATGAAATGAAAACCAATCACAGTTTTCAATAAGATCATCATCATTATCACCACGTAGAGCAAGATAAAAGTTGTTAGTAGCTGACACTTCAAAGCCATATAACCATAAGAATTTAAAAAAACGAAAATAAAAGTGATTACATTTTATTAAATATGATTGTAATGGTCAACTTAATGAATATATATGCCTAGATAGCACACAGAATTTAGGCAACTAAATCTATACACAATACCGCTATGGCCAATTTAGCTTTAAGGCAAGTCTACATCAACCAGTTGCGCAGCATAAATTCTAATACTGCAATTGACCGACGATTTTTCACGTTGTTGAATTAGTATGCCAGGCCATTAGTAAACCGGGCCATAAAGGGACAGCCATCATCCCGTTTCATGTGAAGCCTCGAGTTTGGTCTAACTGCACAGTAACTTTTTGTTAAATGTGTAGTGACGGAATGAGAGCAAGCGTTCCAGACGTGAAGGGCAAGTTTCGCCTGCTGAAGGAAACTCTGGCCACTGGCATCTGGGCAGATAGTGCTCATCAGCCTTGGTTGGCAGACTATCTAGGAGAAGGAAAACTCCGAATAAAAACCATCACTAGGAATGGGCGACCTAGTGTTCTTTTACAGTCCACATATAACCATGACAAGTACAACTTACAATAATTACATACTGCATCGGCCGTCGCGCAGTATAAAAAGGGTCGCCTTATCTGCTGAGCCGTGCAGGGTGGATAAGCGAAAACAGGCTACTGCAGGCAACTCTATCTCCGATTCTGCCTCCTTTCCTTCCCCTTCCTCTTCTCAATCTAACAATAACACTCTTTTAGATACTATAAATATGGTTGGTTTAGATCATAACACTGAGCCCAATACCAGGTTGCCAAATATCGAAAATGGTTCTAGTAGACGATCATTCATTAAACCTAAGTTAGGTTTTAACGTAGGCGCATTTAATGTGCGAACATTAAAACAACTTGGACAGCAAGAATCTCTTGCTCGTACGTTGGATAAATTAGAAATCGACATATGTTTCGTATCTGAAACCAGAATACAGGATCCTACGTGTATTACAGAACTAGTTACACCATCCCTATCTACGCGTTATTGGCTTCGAACATCTGGTTCTACAGAGTCCTCTCAAGCCGGTAAATGGGGCGTTGGTATTGCCCTTAGCGCGCGAGCTGAAGCTTGCTTAATTGAATGGATCCCTTTAAATAGTCGATTGTGTGCAGCACGTTTAAATACATCTACTAAAATCAAAGCAAAAAACCGTTATCATCGTTGCCTCTTCGTTGTATCTGCATACGCTCCTACCGATTGCAGCACAGAAGAAAGCAAGGACGCTTTTTACTCCTAATTAAGCTCCTTACTAAATAAAGCACGACGTCTGGATATAGTCTTGGTTATGGGTGACATGAATGCTCAAGTTGGTCGCTTAAGTAACACAGAATTTCATTTAGGTGGAAGATACACTCTAAGCTCGACTCGCAATGATAATGGTGAACGGCTTTTGGATAGCTGCGCTGAACATAGACTATATTTAAGTAGTACAAATTTCAGACGTTGTGCTACATGGCGTCCTCCAGCACCCGGACAACGGTGGACTCAAATAGATCATGTAGCAATTAGTTATAGATGGCGTGGTTGCATCCAGGATTGTCGCTGTTTTTGAAACACTTATGTCGACTCGGACCATGCACTTATCCGTTGTAGATTTGCTCTAAATTTTTCCGGGAAAATAATTAAGAATAAACCCCAAATTGATGTAGGCAAACTCGAACAACCGTCCTTCCGACAAAACTATGAAAATATTCTAAAGGCTAATCTAACTGGTCTGAATAGCGAAAATCCGAATATACTTTGGTCCAAGATAAGTTACACTATGCACAATGCAGGTACTACTGTATGTGGCATAGCAGGCCCCCGTAGAAATAATCACTAGCTCTCTGTAAAATCTATGGAGATACTCGAAATAAGGCGCCAAATTCCACCTGGCTCGACTCATAATAATACTCGTCGCAATATAAGACGCCAACTTAAGCGCAGTCTAAAAGGCGATCTCGAAAACTTTTGGAGCAGAAAGGCTGAAGAAATGGAAGTAGCTTTCGCATCAGGTAATAGTCGCTGTTTGTTCCAACTTATTCGCGCAACAGGTCCGAGAAAGTTAAAAGTTAGCGAAACTATAAATGATAGTAACAACGAATTAATAACCGATAAAATAAGTCGTCTTGACAGGTGGGCTGAACACTTTAGAGATCAATTTTCTTGGCCACCCGCGTCAGTTCCGATTCCCGAAAGCATGTCTGCATCAACAGTGTGGAATGTTAGTCCCGAAGAACCATCCGAGTTAGAAGTACGCGATGCAATCCTATCTCTTAAGCGCCGCAAAGCCGCAGGCCCCGATGATTTACTTCCGGGATTGTTTAAGGATGGTGGCGATATAATTTCAGGAGAGTTGACCAAACTTTTTCATACTATATGGAATGAGGAAACCGTACCACTTGACTGGAATGAGTCGACCATCATTCCCATCTTCAAAAAAGGCAATCGTAATTCGTGCGATAACCATCGTGGTATAAGTTTGACTCCGGTCGTATCAAGGTTATTTGCTTCGATTATCCTACGTCGTCTTAGCGCTTCACGTGAATCACAAACAAGAGAAGAACAGGCTGGATTCCGCGCAGGACGAGGTTGTATAGATAATATTTTTACGTTAAGGCAAGTTCTCCAACAGAGACATTTATATCACCGTCCCACAATAGTCGTCTTTCTAGACTTCAAGGGTGCATTTGATTCGGTGGATCGCAATGTTTTATTCCATATCTTGTCGAAAAGTGGTGTGCTCACAAAATTTGTTAATATTATACGAGCTCTCTACACAAATACTTCTGGTCGCGTTAAGGTTTACAACGAATTAACGCATAACTTTACAACCAGTAGTGGTGTTCGTCAAGGTTGTCCACTTTCCCCATTTTTGTTTAATTTTGTAATCGATGCCATTATGAACAACACTCTCTCACACATTCAGGACGCTGGAGTTGAAGTTCTCCCGGGAGATAAACTAGTCGATCTTGACTATGCGAACGATATCGTACTATTATTCGACAATCAGCATGCTGCCCAGGCCACCTTGAATAGATAAACAGACGTTGTTCCGTCTTTCGGTATGAAATTCGCACCCTCTAAATGTAAGATATTGTTACAAGATCACCCACCACTCACTCCAACGTTGCGACTGCAGAATGAAGATCTTGACATAGTCGACAGATTTACATATCTTGGGAGCTCTATCAATAACGTAGGCAATATGTCCGACGAGGTGAGAATACGGATCGCGAAAGCTAGAGTAGCTTTCTCGAACCTTCGATATTTATGGAGAAACGCGAATATTTCACTTTGCCTTAAAGGTCGTGTTTATAATGCATCTGTACGCGCAATCTTACTATACGCTAGTGAAACTTATCCTCTTAGAGTTAATGATTTGAGACGCTTACAGGCATTCGATCATCGTTGTTTGAGATGTATTGCACATGTTGGTTACCAACAACGAATAACTAACGTTGACATCCGTAGACGTATTTTTGGATCTGACAATAAGTGCTCGTCGTTAGAAAAACAAATAAGGCTCCATCAACTTCGTTGGCTCGGTCACGTTTTGCGTATGACCTCATTTCGATTGCCCAGTAGAGCTCTGTTCTCTCATCCAGCACCAAATTGGCGTAAGAACAAGGTGGGCAGATTTTGACATGGCAGAAACAATTGAAGTCACTTACATCCAAATTGGGTAGTATAGGACTCACTCGTCTGCCAAGGTGGGGTCGTCGTGCGCATCATGGTTCTTGGTTAGAAACCCTTAGCGAAATGGCATCGAATCGAGCTCAGTGGCATTCTTGTTGCAGATGTCTAGTAGAATTATCTTCGTAACTTTATTTTCTTAGTAGGGCAAAGTTAGCTGCGAGGTTTGCTTTGCTTATAACGTGATACAGTAAAATCCGCAAGGAAGCTGTATTGCTGATATCGCCTTGCCCGAATGCTAATTTGGCCATAATGGTGTTGTGGAGAGGCTTAGTTGGCCTCATTTCTGTAAGTTATCCTGATAAATTTACTCATAGTAGCAAGGTAATCCTACTCTCTCTCTCTCTCTCTCTCTCTCTCTCTCTCTCGCAAATCTCACTAATTTGTCTAAATTCACATATATACTTTTTTTCACTTCTTATGGTTATATGACAGTGAAACATGTCACTTTTGACTGTTGTGTGGCTGGACATGAAGATGATAATAAATTGTACAGCCGACATTTTCAGTCGAGTACAATGTGTGAGACTACTAGAGGGGAGAGCCGCATATCTAATTTTGCTTACCACATATATGCAATGCAGTTTAGTCGTCGCTAGTCAGTTTGTCGTCACTCTGATGATGATCATGGAAGGTCGAAACGCGTCAGTGCGTGCGCCTGGCAGCAGTTTTGCAATTTTGTCTGACTGGTTAAATACGATGGGATTGGTTTTTACTTTAAGCTCGCAAACTTTATTTGAAGAATCTGATTACATGGTGTATTTGAGCAGTCTTTCTTCACTCTCCTACGAATACGCGACGATATTCATTCTTCTCTAGAATTCAATAAAGAATCTTTTCCACTAAATGAAACAACTTTAGGCTTATGTGCAGTAGCTTGTTTTCGCTTAGCTATCATGAAAGACGGTATATAAGGCGATACGCTCGACAACGTGCGCTAGCCTATGCAGTATATACTTATTATTAGTTGTGCTGTCGAAACTATCCGTAGACCATAAAGGAACATTATGACAAAATTCTCAGTGGGAATGGATGATTTGTACTCAATCATACCAGATGGCTGACGACGAGATAAGTGCTTTCCGAAAAGCTGTAAAAATCGCGATAAAATACAACTTATTTGAATTAAGCTAAATAAGAATAATCGTCAAATAGGAGTAAGCAAACTCGAACAACAATTTTTTAAGATAAATATTAAGACATAATAAAAGGCAAGTTGAACATATTGTGAACGAAGACAAGATAAGCCATTATAGACTTCCGTAAAGTCATTGGTTTCTGGAATACCTACGGGGATTCTCGAAACTAAGCTAGCTCGGCCTATATTATTTTCAACAGAATTGTGATGCCAAAATAAACATAATATAAAAGTCGAACTTCAATCTTTTTATATACCAGAACAACCAGAGATGGAATAAGCTTTTGCATCAGAAAGTAGCGTTGTACACAAAATGTTAAGACAAATTAAAACTAGCGAAACAATAAAATAACGACCGATAAAAACCGTCGTCTTGAACGGTGATCTGAACATATCTAAGATCAATTTTACTGGCACTTGCATCAGTCTCGATCTTAGAAATTACGCCAGTGTCATAATGTGGAACGCTAATCCCTAAAAACCAACAAGGTTGAAAATACGGAATGAAATTTTAACAACGAAAGTTAGAAAGAGCTGTAGGTTCCGCTAATCTGATTAAGGATGATTTTCAACTAAGTTGTGAGGCATTGATTAACATATTTCATGTTATATGGAACGAGGCAACCGTGCTGGTTGCTTGAAGTGAGTCGGCCGTAATTCTTTCAAATGACAATGTTGAGTCGTGGTATAACCCTCGAGGTATAAAATTGACCCAATTCGAATATAAGTTATTTGTTTCGATTATCTAATGTTGTCACAGCGCTTCACGAGAATCAAATACAACAGAAAAATGAAACTAATTATGTTTAAGACGATGTCGTAAAGGCAATATTGCTAAATTAAGGCATGTTCATACAAAGCAACATATATTTATTATCGTCCCATATAAACTAACTTTCCAGATTTCAGGGATATAATTGGCTCAGTGTATAACAATTTTTTATTTGATATTGTCGAAAATCGATATTTTCAACAAAATTCGAAAATATTGTTCGTGTTCTCCGCACAAAAAACTTGGGCCACGTTAGGGTATACAATGAATTCTCGCACAGCATTTATATTAACTTTGACGTCCATCAAGGATGCCGAACTTTCCAGTTTTATAATTTTGTAATATTCCATTATGAGTTATTCACTCGTGTGTTCAGGATGCAGATATCAAAGATGTCCCGGCCGTCGATTCATTCCTATGCAGACGATACATTATTAATGTTCGACAACTGAGAAATTGCACAAGCCCTCGAGAATATATTAATATTCGTTGTCAATAAATTAACATTTGTGGCTGTATCAATAAATCAGGACATACGCGTGACGTGATGAATATGAACATTACGAAAACAAAGGCAGTTTTTTCCGATCGTCGCCATTAATACAGACACGCGAGTAAATTAATGCAACCAAACCTACGGTTTTCTTATACTCTAGTGAAATTTGGTCCTTTAGAGTCGACGATCCTGTAAGCTTGCACACACTTTATTGCCCCCGGTTGAGAAGCATAGCTGATATAAGTAGGCAACAACAAACAAGCAACAGTGATACTCGTAGACGCACTCTTGCAACGATCAACAATTTCTTCTCGTTGGACAAACAAAAGAGGACCCATCAATTGCGCTGGCTCGGTCACGTTTTACGTAATTATTCCAGTAAAGCATCACAATCTCAGTCAGCGCTAGATTGGCGCAAGAAACGAAGTGGTTAGATTTCTACATGACACAAACAGATAAAATCAACTACACTCAAATCTTGGTGGTATACTGTCGTGCGCATCATAATTGGTGATTGGAAACCCTGCACTACAAGGCATTCAAAGACGTATTGCCGATGTCACTTTGCCTTAAGGTTACCTAGTATAAATATTATGGCTAGATGAAATAACGCGCTTGCTTCATTAGTTTAGTTTGCTACACTTGTGAGGTATATTGCAACTGATGAAGGCTATCGGCAAGTTTAGCCGAAATATGTTGCAAAAAGGAAGCTACTGGAACAATGTAAGCTGCGTTAGTCAAAACGCAGATCAGGTAATTTCAATTAATCCAGGTTCGCAAAAACAATCTTCATTCAAGAAATTGTGCTGTTCAACTGCTTGAAAGACTGGAATTTGTATTTACCTTAAGCCCGAAAACTTGGCATTTTAAAACATAATCAGTCACTTCCGTTTGAGATAAAGCACCCGATAGCTCTGCGTGTTTGCATGAACTTTCATTGGTTATAAGATACATTTTGTTGAAAAGAATTAATATTTTTTCGATTATGTATTAGATATTGCGCACTTAATAACAAACTATTTCAATTATGACCAGAAGGATAAACCATGGAGAGCATAAACGAAAAGTATAATATCGTGCACATTCGTTTCGTGCTTACTGGCGACTTAACAGTAGGAGCGGGTATTATTCCCTTACCCTTATCACAGACTAATAAAGCAGCATTTAGTGATCGATAACATATAATCATGAGAAAAGAAACGAGGCATAACAAAAGTTTATTAAAAGAATGTGGCAATATATTGTTTTATTATGAAGAGGAACTAATTCGGATGGAGATGTTTACCAAGGCAACAGGAATTAGGGAACCTAGAATTCTACACAATGAAAGCTGCGTTAGTCAAAATGCAGATCTGGTAGCAGCACAATTTCATTCAGTTACAGGTACTGCCGTGTTGCAATGTTCACGATAATCATAAGCAATAAAAAAATTGATTAAAAGGAATCCAATCGTAATGTCTACATAAAGGATGGAAAATAAGAACGATACTGAAATTTTCAGAAAAAATTCCAGTCATGTATAATGAATGTGAGACTGCTAAAATTGGGAGTTACATTTTGAATTTCAATAGTATGTTTGCATTACAGTTTGGTATCCTTTTAGGCCCATTTTTGTCATGCTTTTAAGATGGACATGGAAGATCGTAATGCGTCAGCACGTTTGTAATCAATGATTGTTTAACAGGACGTGCGCCTGACATTAGTTTATCTATTTTGTGCATATGGTTAAAAGAATGGGTGTCGTGCTTAGCTCAATTCCACAAACATGATTTTAATAACTTTTACTATCCCATGTGAAATCAATTCCAAATTAAAAAACCTTGGGCCGTTTACACTACCAGTTTTGGATTACCAGAGCTATATAAAAGCTTAATAAGAATGAAAAATAAATAAGAATAGTCTCACTTTGTAGTACATATGGTCTACTTTACGTAGATAAGCGTCACACAAGTCTTCTGCGCTCGACTGCCTTTTCTCCATATAATTGACTAATCGATTCAAAAGTTCAAAAACTCGACGCTCATCTTGCAAGCTACATATTCAATTCGAGTAAAACAGTAAACAGATACAGAGACAAGAAAAAACAAAGATAAGAGACATTTAGAACAATTTATTCACATCAGGATTTCACATAATTCAAAAAAGTAAAATCCATATTTCAGTTTTGAAACACACACTCCCAATAAAATGGACAATAAGAAACACAGGCAATCATCCATTTATACATACATGCATATATACATATATTAGTATATAACTGCGTAGATAATGGCATAAGTACATACATACGTAAATAATTTCATACACACATAAATAAATATATACATACATCCAACCATCCATCCATCCATACATACATACAAACAAACATATATACATACATACATACATACATAATTACCTACATACATATATACCTTCTTACATACATAAATTCATACATACATACATACATACATAAATACATACATAAATACATACATACATACATACATACATACATACATACATACATACATACATACATACATACATACATACATACATACATACATACATACATACATACATACATACATACATATATACATACATACATACATACAACATACATACATACATACATACATACATACATACATACATACCTTACATACATACATACATATATACATTGCTATACATACATACACATACATACATACATACATACATACATACATACATATATACTTACATACATACATACATGCATACATAAAGGAAATTGATTAAAATGCACACACGAAAAATGTCTTGCACCTGAGTTCAAACGAGGCGATAAATCACTCGTTTACATTAAATTATCAATTGTAATAAGTTAATAAATTTAATTGTTGATAGTTTTTCGTTGCACGTTATTATCGAAAACTTTATGTAAAAGATACGTTTGTTTTATTATCCGTTTGATTAAATTTGTTCGAATAAGGCCCGACATATAGAGTCCTATCCGTCAATATATCTTATGCAATAATCAAAACTTGCTTTGAACATCTCGCTATCCTGTCTTTACTCTGTCTCAATCAATTAAACACGTTTTGACAAGGAAACTGAACTCTGTTTTTAATGAAATTATATTGCTTTATCCTTTTAGTTGACGAAGAGATTATAAGTTAACCTGGACGACAGCACATTTCGCGACACTTTTCAATACAATCTAATCACATTAAACGTCAATGCCTGTAGGATAGTTTTTCGTCAAATGCACAAAACATTTGTTACCCTATATGAATTGTAAATATATTTTCTAAATTCATATCAGGTAATAAATGGTTTGTTTAGCTAAAGAAAAATTACGGTCCTATGAACCATTCACCTAACCAATTGATGTACCTTTATCTTGACGAACTAAAGTATAAAAATAAATAATTAAACTGATATTCGAAGGCGATAACGCTTTACAAATGAATAAGATAAGGATTGACTTCACTTCATACGACAAAAAACGCATGTATGCATTTAATACACTCTACAAAGTAACGAAACTACCGACTCCGTCATAGTGAAAAAGTTATTTGTGTCATCTGAAAGAACTTGAGTGTTTTTTGTCAATCAATGAATGTATCTCTCTTGGCTACACATTTAAAAAGATGTAGAAAAAATGCAGTTTTAGATCCTTCTTACATGGTTGGAAATAACATTTGAAATACTTTGTTAAAGACATCATATACACGACCACAAATATAAATTTATAAACTCGAAGTGCAAACACTGATTTAGAATTTCGGTGTAGTTAATAGGGTATCTATCTTAAAAATAAATACTTCAACGCAAAAAAATCAACATCGAAATTATATTTACATATGACTGACAAGAGGATCAGCACACGTAACGCAATACCATCTGACTCCTTACTGAAGAAAGTTCAAAAAGCATATCATATATAACCGCTTCTCAGTTTGATCTAGATCAGCAATGTTAAGAATCATGCTAGATAAATACGTCCGATTAGACAGCAAAAATATCCAAACAATGTTCGCTGATTCAGGCTGTTGTGCGCATAGAAATTCACAAGTAATAAATATAAATAAAAAATCTCATCTTCGAAACACCCGAAAACCCCATACTAAACAGTAATATAGACATTTCAATGGAGTTCATCTTATATAAAAGGAACAAACCTCAGAGGGTGCATATAGCAAGAAATACTAATTGACATATTATTCGTTACCATGCTATGCACTTTGATCCTCGCTAGTCAGTTTGCCGTCGTACTCTGATAATGACCATGGAAGGTCGACGACTGGTTAAATACAATGGGGTTGGTGTTTACTTCAAGCTCGCCAACTTGATTTAAAGAATTGTTACCGCCACCCGTGCAAACAATAATTGTTTAATATTATTCGTTAAACTAGGTAGAAGAGTCTAAAGGAAAATTATATTAGTGGAGGACAAAGTAGGCGTCGTCGGTGCAGCATAAAAACATTTTAGCATAATTTAATTTCATGTAAGTAGTTGGCGGATTGAAATATTCGCATAATTAATAAGTATTTGAGCAAACGTAAGCTTTTTTGGAAAGTCATGGATAATGAATCCGTTGTTGAATGTCGGAAAACCCGATTTGAATCTATTATAGCCTAAAGCAAAATTATATGTTAAAAATTAAAATTAGATAACCATTGATCCAGTAGTTTTCTTTCTTTAACAAAATATTTCGGCTGCCGATAAATTTTGTTAATCGAAACGCAGATCAGATAATTTCGATAAATCTAGTTTCGCAAAAGATTTTCTTCTAATGCGCACTAATATAAATTACATCGTACAAACGGCATATCACAAAAACGGCCTCTGAAACACATCCTGATAATATAGTAATCCTGTAAAAGATACGAATAATGTTGTTCAGAATTAGGCTTGCGTTAAAAACAGAAAATAACAGAAAGCATTGTCGAGAAAACAGCAGTCCATATAAATAAGAAACACATTCTTAGAGCATTCTTTTAATTAAGATACTCTCCTATATATGTACCATATAAAAATAATATAACGGCAAATTATAAACATTTAATTTTTCAAAATCTAATGATAATTCTCATTATTTTCCTATAAAAGTCTAATGATATTGGGTTTACATCACCCGGCGCAAAATACGTTCGGAAATAAAGGATCATTTAAAACAAGTTTTTGATGTTTAAGTAAACACCAATCTTATTGGTGATACACATTAAAGTATTCACAAAACCAGAAAATTCAAAACAGAACACAGCATTGTTGATTTCGGAAGTGAGCAGTATTAGACACAGTACGCAGTATCTCATATCAGATTAGTGTTTAATCAGATGAGTCGACGTCTCTGCTGAAAAGAACAAAACTAGCTTCAACAAAGTTTTCCGTAAAAAATGAAAATACAAAAATAAATAAATAAAGAAAACTATACCTAAATCATAAGTTAAATAACCAAACATTTTTCATATATAATGAGTTGGGTCTGAAGTGGCATTGTAGAAGACTTCATATAAAGCCAGCTGGTATTCACATTCGTACAGGAGATTTTACCGTCCAATTGACCCACATTCCTCACCAAAATATATATATATATATATATATATATATATATATATATTGAGTATAGGTCGTAATACCGGCTCCTACTGATGAGTCGCCAGTAAGCACGAAACGAATTTTGCACATGAGATTATCCCATCCGTTCAACTGACTCTTGTTTATCCTTCTGATCCTACTAGAATTAATTTGTTACTAGGTGCATGAAACATAATAAGACACCAATCCGATAGCTTAATTGCCAGAACAACGTTTTTACATCTAAAAAAACGTTGATTGCGCAGGTGGCAATACTGCTTGAAAAAAACTCAAATCCCATTTTATATTATCTGTCGCACATTACGTGTGGCTGACGGTGTTTTTGTGAATAGTTAGGGGAAATTTGTACACCACCACAAATAGTAATAAAGGAAATGAAAAACGAGCAATATAAAAAACAGAAAGAAATTAGTGTTCTATAAACCACAAAAAACTCACCGTTCAACGTACTCTACCTCGTGGCCGTTAGCGTTTTGTAGAATTTTTCTGTATTCATCGTCAAGTCTACTAATGGAGGCCAAAATGCTCGCGTTAACACGAAACGGTGCGGCCTGTAGACAAAAATTTTAATTTAAAAATGCAAATAGATAGAAATATTAAAAACTAATACTGCAACAGAAATTGATGCTTTACAGTGGCATACGCATGAAGTTTATAGTTTTATGGACTGTAACAGATGGGCCGTTGCTACTGGGGAATTGACTTCATTAGTCTAAGCAGGCCCAACTGCCCTACCAGAAGCGCTTTAGCAACGCCAAGGCACGTAATCCATCTTCCAATTGTAGGATCTAGTCTACAATGATATCCAATGATGAAATTAAATGGAACGGAATTACATTGCGTTAAAAGATATGCAGAATGGTATTCATTTGCACTCACAGAGCAATTTAGCTCATCTTAAAAGGTACGTTAATGGCGCTCTTTCCAGTGTGTTAAATATTATATATAGCGAGTTTGCATTGGAGAAGCACTGTGAAAGATCCCATTAAACGTAAACTCTACTAGGGCTTTAATAACCATATATTCGAAAGCCCAACGTTTTTCATTAAATATATAAATAAAAAATATTTTATTGTGTGTTAGAAAAATATCTTGATGTGAAAGAATTAGTTTCATTAAAATATACTGAATTTGGTGCGTAATTCCAAATCCTGTTGATCTTGGACCAAACAAGAAATCGTTTGAATTCGCCAGCAAATCACGTGAATATAGAGACTGCAGCGGATAATTCATTTCTCCTTGTTTTTATTAACATGAATTATGCATAAATTTAACAAAATATTGACTACTTATGTCTCAAATAGAAAGCAGACCAAATTGATAAGAAAATACGCGATTATATACGCCAATAAATATAGTGCTGTCAACTAATGTATTTGAAAACAAATTTAGAACTTATATGATATTAGTGACATAAAAACAAGTTAAGTCGTGCAAGAGCACGTAGAGATAATTTTTACAATGCAGAGACCTTATCTTTTGTAATTAAAGCAAACATGTAAACTTGCATTGCTTCATTTTTTACCTTTGTTAAACTTTTGAAGCGAAATGCAACTGATGACAGCCTATGGTAAGTTTGGCAAAAATATCTTATCAAAAGAAAACTACTGGAACAATGAAAGCTGCAGTTCAGGTACTTTCAATTAATCCAGGTCCGCAAATAAAAACGTCCTTCATGTAAACTTACAATCAATGACTCATCGTCGTGTTCACCAGTTTCCAACAAAGTCAACGTCAAAGTATCAATGTTCTGTTCAAGAATATCGAAAATCCGGTTAAAAGACTCGATGGCCCTGTAAATTGACGAAAAAGTTAAAAGGAAAGAAAAGTTAATTAAACGCTGCAATACTGATCAACGTCTTGATGAATAATTACCATAGAAAATAATAGAAAAAAACATTTATAATTATGTACGATCAAACGCAAAATGGAAAATCACACATGAAATATAAAACTCGATTCGAGTAATATCACAATGAATATCGTACGTCGACTTAGCGATTTGCGTGAATCACACGCCAGGAGAGAACAGACCAGATTATGAACAAGACAAGAATGTATAGATCATATTGTTACATTAAGACAATTACTCGATCACCCATATGTATATTATCTCCCAGCAACAGTCACGTTTTATATTTTAATTGTGTATCTGATTAAGTTAATTGCCAAATTCTATAAGATATTCTATTGAAAAATTAAAGTCCAGCCAAAAACATGTTCATACCCTACAGGCACTACACAGACAAGCCCGGGGCACATCAACGTCTACAATGAACCTTATTAGTAATGGAATTCGACCAGAATGCCAACTTCCACTATTTTCGTTAAATATAGTTTCCATTATGAAATATACCCTTTTTAGGCTCAAAATGCGGTCGTCGACTTTGACTATTTAAATGATATTTAGATGCATTCAACGAAGGCGAAGTTTTAAAGGCTACTTTGAAAAGCAGTCGTTGTACAGCTTTACCAATACAGGACTTTACGTCATTCAACTAAGCTAGGCGGCCTCAAGTTGAGAAATTATAAGTAGTTAAAAGGTTGAACAATCATTGAGTGCGATGGTGGCGAAAACGATTATTTAACTTATGGTTGCGATCTTGATATAAACACAAATCCAATGATGCTTTAAAATGTATAAATAATTGTATTGGTGTTTATCCTGAAATAAATAAATAATAGTTAAAAGGTCCACGTATCTAGGGTAACTTTACCAAAACATGCAATATCAGTAAACAGATAATTATGAAACACACAGTTTCAGTAGCTATTTACAACCTTAACCACCAAAGGTCAGGGTCGAAACGCGTCAGTGCGTGCACCTGGCGGTAGTCCTGCTATTTTGTCTGACGGCTGGTTAAATAAAATGGGATTTGTATTTACTTCAAGCTTGCAAACTTAATTTAAATAATTGTTATCACCTCCCACGCAATCAATTATTTTTTAATTGTATCTCAATTTGACATAATGTTGCGTACATACGTGAAGTAATAGACACGCTTCTGAGACTTCGAAAATAGTCGCATATCACGGATGCCTACTGGCATTCGACCACCTAAAGATTATAGAATAAAACGAAAAATCGGATGCTTGGGCGCTGATACTAATTACAATAATTAAGATTGTGATATTGATATAAGCACCTGTCCCAATCAAGATTTATTTATATTTTTAAAATGTGTTTAGTGTTTTCGGTATAAGCTAAACAAAGCTTAGAATGGTAAATGCATTTCAGCCACTAGACCAATTCTGTACCTCTGAGAAGCAGCGCATAGGAAATTTGAACCTGGAATCATTTAGTTCAGGGTCACGCAACTCATTCATTAAGGCAACAAAGCAACGTTTTGCACGTAGGTTTTTGTCATATACAAGTTTAGGATTTTTTATCAATATCAGATGAATTATCGTAGGTATCATATCCGACCAAATTTCCAATTAGTCAAACCCGTTAAGTAATAAGAACGTGCGTCACATCCAGTTCAAGCTCAATACTTGTACGTGCTTCTTCTGCTTTCATAAATCCGGCTGCAATTTGTGTATCCATAAGGCTTCGTATGTAGCTAGCTCCTTTTTGTTTTTGCATTTAGTATTTACTTTGAATGCTACGTCTGGAGAACATAAGTGCGATGTTTCGATGATGTGTTGCGCAATAGTAGACGTGTATTCACCATTTGGTTTTAAACAGACGTTTAATTTACAATGTTCTCTCATTCGAGTAATTAAACGTCTGATCGATTGGCTTACGTAAGTTGATCCACAACCTGCGCATGTATATTGGTAAATAATATTTGATATCGACATTAACGGCTGTTTCTCATTGATTGCTAGTAAAGGCAAGTGTGTTACCCTAAATAACACTCGTAGTTTAGCTGCATTAAATGTGCGTGTTAATGGTGCTTCAACTTTCTTTTGTGTCATACGGGAAACTGCATCTCCCCTAAATGGGATGTTTAGGTAGACTGTTTTATTTTTTGGCCCATAATACGTCTGTTTCTGTTTAATTCCCCTTTTAATAATTGATTCATTTAATTGTCTGGGATAGCCATTAGACATTAAATCGTTAATTGCTTTATTATATTCATTTTTTTAAATCTTGTCTAATCAACCTGTCAATTCTTGAAAAGCAACCACGAACTGTTGATAATTTATATTGAAATGGCACAAAACTGCTGTAATGCAAATACTGTGCAGACCATGTTGGTTTATGGTAAATTGTTCTGTTTAATTTACCTTTAGTTTCTTTCTTTAATAGTACATAAAGGAAAGGCAGGCGGTCATCTTTCTCGAGCTCTGACGTGAAATCGATATTCTTATGTGCTTTGTTGAAACTTTGAAGCAATGTTCGTAATTGCGACCTGTTCTTAAGTACAAGAAATATATCATCCACGTACCGAATATATTGAGCACATTTACTTATGTTACTCTTTAATGATGTTTTCTCTAGGTGCCCTAGTAAAATCTCAGCCAACACTGGAAATAAGAGGCTTCACATTGCCACACCATCAGTCTCTTTTTAGTTGCTTCCATTAAAACGAAACCGTATGTCTTTCGTGCATAATGAGATAAGCTTGCGTAGAGTGTTACCGGTCACCGGCGTTGGTAATATGTCGTGTTCTACCGCTTTGAGTATAATGTCAATGGTTTCATCATTTGGAAAATTTGTAAAAAAAGACGTAACATCAAAAGATACCATAATCTTGTTTTTCTCTCTCTCTCTCTCTCTCTTGCAAATCTCACTAATAATTTGTCTAAATTCACTTATATACTTATTTTCTCTCCTTATGGTTATATGGCAGTGAAACCTTAGTAACTTTTGACTTTTGTGAGGCTGGACATGATGATGATAATGGTTCCGTGGTTATTTTAACGGAAATATGGATATACGCATGAAAAATTTGTAAAATGTCATTATGACTCAGACACAGCATTCTAAATTGTTTGTTATTTTGGAAAACGCATATTCGACTCCACACTCGCATCATCAATCGACGATTATTTTGCCAATTACTTAGTCAGATATCATCATCGTTCACTCAACAGACTTAGCAGATAATTTCCATTTATTCTTTAATTTTTAATTCATCCATCTACGTCGCAGTCTTCATCAAGGTAACTCATGAGTTATTGAGGGATTGCTGTATATTAAATAAGTTATTACAGATATTTGAAGTCCTGCCTTCCAGAACTTTAAATTGTGATACAGTATCTTGACCACATCATTAAAATCGTATTTATGTTTCCCATTAATGAACATTTAGAGATTAAAATATTTGGCACACATTACGATGTACATAAGATATATATATAGTATTGTGCTTAATTTCTTTTTAACGTGAGGAAGCTTCTAACGTGCATGGTTAATGATTCAGGAAAATTGAATATTGAAATATGGGAACCATATATTAAAAAATGAGCAGTGCATTAAATAATTAGAAATTCATAGCACTGAACGCGTTTGAATTTACGAAATGGCTGAACATTTCTGAAATACTGTACTGAATTTCCACGTTCATTGCAAAACTATGCCTTCGTGTACCCGACGAGATTAAGCTTCATCAAAGCAACTTAATAGGTAGACATGCATTCAAAATTTAGCAGTATGCTCCGCTCATTAGCCAACGTACTCTCTGACGCTCTTTTTAGCACCCACCTTCAAGACTGCTGTTATAGACTTAAACTAGCTTCAGCTCTCACACTTTGTGCTCATAATACTTTTTCACCTTCCCAATTACTTTCATTCTATGTACGTGTCAACGTGTATCTACTGATTTCTGATTGGCTACCCGACATCTTATGGCAGCAGAAGGTTTAATACAGTGTGTATTAATCAAATAGACTATATTTCTCTCAATATGATTCCCACAACTGTTATTTTTCTTAATAAGCAGTTGTCAGCATATTCCTTAACAAGTTCCATAACTCTCCTACATTATGCGTTAAACTACTTGGCGCTGTATATTTTATTTTGTCAAATTGAAATGTTTGTTCAAGGTAAATGATGTAATACAATCACAAATTTGTGCACACTATTCAATGAAATTCATATTAGTGACATTATTGAATATGTAAAATAATATAGTTTAATCAGATGAGCTGAATTTTCATCGCAAAGCCTATAGAAATTGGTGGACTTCTTTCAGAACTAGATATAATTCTCAATTTCGGTGAGCATTAGCATAATTGAAATCCATTGTGTCGGTACCATGTACCGATTCGTCAAACATAGTGTTGGTACCTGGCAAATTTACTGTACCATATTTTTGTTATCGGGTACTGATACAAAAGCCATTGCGTTGGTGCCTTTTATAGCGAGATGGCATTAAAGTCGTATTGTCGAAGACTTTGTATGAAGTTAACCTTACTACTGCAGGTTTACACATTCTTATAGGAGATTGTACCGTCCAATTATCCCACATTCCTCACCCAAATATATAGCGGGTAAAGGGCGTAAAACCGGCCCAGTAAACACAAGAGGAATGTGCACAGCTTATACGTTTAGTTCACGTTGTCTTTGTTTTATCCTTCTTGTCATATGTGAACTAATTTGTTATTAAGTGCGTAACACCTAATACACATTTCCATATATCAGTTCTCCGACATAAACAGAAGCTATCTGTTAATCCGTTTTCATTATAAACAAAACAACATTCTAATCAACACACGATAGATTTTTGCTCATTATTACATTCCGTGCTTTCAACTTGTGATGGTAAGATACATTAAACCAACTTCCTATTTGTTCAAGATGTCTGTGCCAATTGAACAATTTAACCAATAAATAAATTCAATAGCTGACACAATCGCGAATTATGTAACTCAAAACATGACACAAAGAAGACATTGTTTAAACAATATTTTGCGACTTCATAATTATCTTACTTTGGCCTTGATCCAGATCAGCTATCTCATTTATTGTTTATCAGGGCATCATTTAATATGACATGCAACAGTTATGTTTTTTTTTGTTAGCAAAGACGCTTTATTCCAAAGTGCATAACCAAAGTCGTAGTAGGTTGATGACAAATTACGCGTTACAACAGACGAATATCCAATATGAACAAAATGCATGAGGTATTGTGATTGCGCCTATTGCTTATCCCGAATGTGCGGATCAAACCTCTAAAAGAGCTCATGGTCAACGCAGTATTCAAATTTTAACAGCTACGTCCAATTCAAATGAAAAACCAAATAATAAGGGAGGAAACTATGCCATTACATATTGTTACACCTAACGGCTTGTTGAATAAAATGAATGTTGTATATATTACACTTATTAATAACGATTGTCTAAGATTTTATTGAAATGCATAGATTTAATGATATAATAAAACCAGTTGTAACTGATTTTTCAGAAGACAAACAAACGATTTTTTGAAATTACCTGATCTGCGTTTTGACTAACGCAGCTTTCATTGTTCCAGTAATTTTCTTTTATCAAGATATTTCGGCCCATCTTACCGTAGGCCTTCATCACGAAACAAATGAAGCAAGTGTTTTATTTCCTCTAGTCATAATATTTATATACCTCAGACTGATCTTTCATTAGATATTCGCGTGTCACATGTGTGTGTGTGTGCATTTTTCATAACCATTGTTTTCATCTAACTAATTTAGACCAGAGTGGCTGAATAATAATTTATCAATTGCATGCAATAACTATTCGTTTTTACACACTCAATGTAAATGACGTAACTGAGATGGGGAGAACCATAATTCAGAAACACTCGTCATAAAAACATGCCATGAGTGATAAAACCAGAAGTCCGAACGACTAATGCACATATTAAATTACAATTCAAACCACTAGGTTGTACTCAAGATAGAGAAGTTAATAACAGTTATTGGTGCACGCCACGCATGTCCATGTGTATGTGTATGCATAACTAAAAAACTTGGTTAAATTATTTTATTTTGATACACATGTACGTATATCTAAATGAAACTGCAGTCAATAGACATTAATTTACCCTTTGCACGCGTCAGACAAATTATTACTTATAACTATTGTATTATTAGAATATTTCCAATGGGTAGGGTGGGGGTGTAAAACAGAAAATTGAGGTTGAAATCACTATTTGTTTTAAAATCAAATGAATAGTTAGAGATGAAATTTGAAGGCTATATTCATAATTGTTCATTCATTTCTTGAATAAAAGCCCACTAATTAGTCAATCTTAATCTGATGTTCTTAATCTTTTACTGGAGATAGCTTCAGTTACCAATACATGCAATCGCCTTTTCCTTCCATTAGCTAGTGCAGTATTCCAAATCGGACCTTAAGATTTTTCAACAGCTGTTTCATTCATAATATCTTCTCAAGATTTAATTTCTATAGATTCCCTAATAAATCTCGTCACCTTATTACGACTACATATTGCTATGCGTTTGCATTCCTCCCACTCGATAGTATGCCCAGTCTCCACTACATGACGAGCAAGATCTGATTTAGCAATATGTCCATACTTACACGCAGTTTTATGTTCACCTCTTTTTACTTTGATTGGATGATTTATTTTCAATTACTTTAGGTGAAGAGACGATAAAAAGAGGCACATAAAAATGGATTACGTTACATGTTGAGGTTCACACGAATTGTAACGGACTTAATTTTTATTACCTCTACCAACAAAATTCATATAAACAGTGTAAAAATAATTTCAGTGCATTCTGTATCCAGAGTTATCTTCGGTTGGCACTGTACCTGTAGGCAATTCTATTTAGGAATATTCAGTAAGGTATTGAATTCACGCATGTTCAGCTACATACCGAAATGCTATTTGCAATATTAGATATTCGTTGCAGATACCTCTTCGATTAAACCTGTTGTTGTGTGTGAAAAAGTGACAGGGTGGGCAAGTACATTTCCCAGTTTGGAGGCTAGAAATGTGCACATAAATAAACCTGTTTGCTCACCGGCAGGACATTTGGGTTTTCCATGTTCTGTGCGAAACTATGCTACTTAGGCTTCTTTACATTCTACAAATAAGAAATAATTTCGTAAGCACATAAAATGGAAAGATTGAACGTACTTCACAATTTCATTTTGCAATCGTATGGTAGGCCAAACTTTTTCGATATACCGATATTTATTATTAATTTCGTATAGGCTACTTAGAGTAAATAAGTAGCAAATTATAACTCTGATTAAAATTTATTAGTACTATATTTCAGTTTGGTGTGCGATAAATCTACATGGATAAAAAAAGCATTAATATTTTCATTAACATTAACGATTCCATATTGTCAAGTAAGATTATATTTAATACCATTTATTTAAATAGAATTAATTTTTAATTTTCATTTAATTTGTGTCACATGCTTAAGTTTAAATTTATAAGACTTGATGTCTTCGTATTAAAAAATCTTGTACCGTTTTTAATACAATGTAACATTTGCGTGATGAAATAAATATTACCAACAACACATATTTTTACGTAATCTTTTATCGTTGCTTTAAAATGGTTACTCTTATAAATCCCAATTTATAATCACATGAAAACTTCAGTGCAATAAAATACTCGACTGCGTTTAACCAAATATTCAATTTTAATAGTATAAGATTTGGTAAAGTTTACGAGTTTGATTATATCTTACATTAAACATTTTGTGATATTTAATCAAGTTGTAAATTCCAAAAATTAAATTTAAAAGCATTTTAACTGAATCAGATTGAAATACTTATTGATCAAACATTAGAGCATATGGAGAAGGAAAGTATCTTTAAAGTCTAAATAATCATTTAACTTATTTAACTTATTTTGTGTGAGTGTGTCTTTTAACCGTATTGAGTCATATATTCGGACATTCTTCAAGATAAACTGTACATTTTTCTATACTAGGCTTTAAATAATTGACACATTTTTAACATATTATTCAACAATAGTTAGTTATATATATTGTATCAAGTGTTATCTTCTTACGAAATAATAAACGTAAAAATGTGTCACCTAATTTTAATGTCAATTTTTTAAGCCTGCTTAATTATCTGAAAAGAAACTAATCATAATAAACGGTAGCAAATAAATAAACTCCAATATTAAATACTGTTAAAACGTGAGACAAAAAATACCTATTCAATATTATTTTTCCCATACAACAATATTATTATCTTATTTAATATAAAATTTTTGTAGTGACCAAAAAATAATATTTTGCATATTTATTTATGTGTATATGTCTCGGTTTATCCATTTTGCGTTAGAAGGACTGTACCTTTAACTAATAATTTTACTATCATACATTTACATGTTTAAGTATTTCTTTTCCTGCTTCACCTTAGAGTGAAAAATTGCCTTTTTTTAAAAATGGCGTATTTTTTCCATTTAATTCTTCAATGCTTCAAAGGATTATGCAACTACGAAAAAGTTGTTGTTACAACAATACGAAATTAAAAACGAATATTTGAAGTGTGCCTTTTTCTCTAGAGGAAATAACGCAAATATCCTTAAATCTACTAAAACTGAATTTATTTAAAAAAATTTTTAAAAATAGGCATATTTTATTTTGTAATTTCTATTTTATAATCCTACAAGTCATAACCGCTCAGCAATGTCAAATGTAAAATGCCATCAAATTTTAACTCATTAATATTTTTGAAGAATTAAATTGCTTAAAATATGAGGTGGAATAATCGATTAATTATATGATAATGGAACCACATTTCTATTCATTTCACATATAAGTAATGGACAATCAAATAATTCTACGTTTCCTGTCTTCCCTTAAATCAGTATTTGATTGTTAATATATCTTCATTGTAATACATATAAAGATATAATTATGATTAACTTAAACTAATTAAATCTTAACAAAATGGATATTTATAATTCTTCTTGTAATTGCATACTTTTTATTTTAATTTGTAGTAATATTATGCTTATAATTTTTAAAGCTCCTGCTGAGACAATGCGTACATTAATTTAGTCCAAGTTATACAAGTATGCAAATGTATTACTTCAACTGTTATTTTTAAAATTCCATAAACAAACATCAACCGTGCCAGTACACAGCACTTAAAAAATCCATTTCTGTAAAAGGTAATGTGTAATATTGATGCTTCAAAAAAAAAGTAAGTTCTAACTATAACTAAACGAATAGAAGTAAAAGGTTTTGCATATTGCACAATTTATTACATGATCAATCGATGCGTTTACATATCACACGTTGTTATGATAGAGACTTTCACGTTGCTAAACATCCTAGTACCATTTTACCTTAATTATATAGTCCGGTGTTCTGACACGCTATATGCGGTACGATACAACTTAATGTTAGAACTTCAATATAAGTTACATTTCACCTAATCACAAACTTATTTGTTAAATTTAGAAGTATTTTCTTTTTTTCAAATTTTGACTTTTTATATTTAGTTCACCTTTATTCGCGGTGTAATTCTGGTGCGTTCCGTTTATCAAATAGCGCTGTAGGAGTTACAAAAATATCACACTTATTTCTGAAAAGATTTATATGTCAAATAATTTAAAATATACTTGAGCATTTTAAAAATATTGTGCCATATAAACCATAAACAAATGAAACAATAGAATAATTTATTTTTTATATCTTCAAATATACGATCGGCAATGAAATTTTAAAATTCCATTACTGATCGATTATTTATTTTATCATATGGATCATGGTTAGTTAAATTCAGTATTTTGTTAAAATATTTTCTATTTTGTGTCTGTAATGTGGGTAAATGGAAATTGTTGTATCAATAACTATTAGAAGCATCATGTTTAAATTAGCCACAGATATGATATATTGTTCTTCATTTTAAAAAAATGCATAGAAATCAAAATAAACAATCTTATGAACGCAATAGAAGATATCTCAGAAACTTAATAACAATTATTTTTAAAACTTATCAAATTATCAAAGTAATAGACTGTGTTTAAAGAAAACTGCTGTGTGTTTTAGAATAAGCGCAAACATTCACAATCGGATTCTATCGATATTGTCAGTGCTAATGCAATCTCGTTATATAAATAGATGCTCAAATTTTATTGAGATATATATATATATATATATATATATATATATGTATGTATAAACGTAGAGAAATCACATATTGAATCAAAATTTTGTTACTATTAATTATATTATTTCACAAAAAAATTACTAGTGATATCACCATTCCAGACAAGAGGAGAAGAAAAAAGTTTGTACAATTAAACATTTAACGCAAAAAGTCAATCAATCAGTAATTCCCATCTTCTGAATTCTTGTATAATAATAATTATTTTTTTACGATTTTACCCACAAAAGCTAATCATTATTTATTGGTATACCATCTACGTAAAAAATATACTTGAGAGAAAAATATTCTTATCATAAATGACACTATCTTTTACGGTGAAAAATAAATTCAAGTTGTAACAGGCACACATAGCATCTAATAACTATCTTATTTCTAAACATAAGTAATTGCATGGGACAAATCGAAGCAATAAACAATGAGCTTTAGTGTCGGTAAAGTTTTTGCACTATCAGCTTTCCTGCAATATAACTGATTATATCCTGCAACATTCATAAATAAACTATGAAATCTAGTCAGGCTTCTTACAGTAAGACCCAAGATAACCAAATTAACAACCGTTCAAGATCAATTGATTATGCAGATCCTAAAAAGCATAGGTAAAATTTTTTTTAAATATTTTAAAGATCTATCCCTGCTATACGGTGCTGAAAATTTTGCAAAAGTAAATATTTCGGTGTCATTATTTCAATATATCTCGCAAACGTTTTAATGATGTTAATGAAAAACAAGAAAAAAGTATTTAAATATAAATTATATTTATGATAATAAATAAAATGTCACATAACTCTGTTCAATATACATATAGTATCGTTGAAAATAATTTTTTTTATTTGTCCATATAAAGAACATAATTTCGTTTATTGCGTGCTTTAAATTCATAAAGTATTTTTTTATATATATCTAATTTCTTAAAGGAAAATGTACTCGGGGTTTACTTTGACATAAATAATATTTCTCATGGCTGTACCAGGAATTGAGCACAAAGTGTAACACATAATCTTGATAATTTAACAATATCTATTAAAGAATATGACTTTTGTAGCACAGTCTCTATCAGATAAATTATATCTAGTAGAGTGAATTTTAATTGCGTAAGAGCAAGTTAAGCTATACACTACAAACTTGCCATATGGATTGCCTCTATAATAAAACTATCATTGATAACACCTATTTAAATAATGGTTCCGTTCTCCATCTACATACTAATCCCATTACGCATACGTTGTTCAGTATAAACTAAGCATCGTATAATGTTGGAATGTCCATTTATCCAGTAGAACAGAATCGTTCTAATTGTGAATTTTTTAAAGTACTGTCCAAAAGATGTCGCAAAAATCTACGCTTCGAGGTCTGGGACTTAATACTGCCTCATATTGCCACACACTTTGCACTATCTTTAATTATATTGTAATGCATGGTTTTGGTTAGATTTTCTTTCAGGTGGCGCATATATTGCATCTCCTTATACCTAAAGTTCTAACTAACCACCCTCAATCTGCCATTATAGAACTGACGCAACCCTTTCTGGAGACGTGCTAGAGAATGCAACATGCATATAGTTAAGATATCAATTCTCTGTATCAAGTTTTCGAGCTTTATCTACACAACAATCCCGTTATGTATACACTTTTCACTAGAAAATAAGTAGCGTATTTTGTAGGAAAAGCACTACACTCTACGCTGTCTGTTATTCGTAACAGGTATGGTGTTAATAACAAGACAGTAAGCTTGATTTAAATAACACTTATACAAAATTTGCATAACATTGCAGCAAAAACTGAACTTAACGATCATAAATACTACGTTCAATGCATCAATTTCTAATTGGTTAAATTTATGCATTAGCAGAAACAGATCAGTTGTGTATATTTCTCCGTTTTTGCCAATTATATCAACAGATGCAGAAACGGCGTCTTCGACGATATTTTATGCGTCAAAATCCTCTCTTACATTAATAATAACATTAAAATAGGACACTTTAATCTTTTAAAATATTGTATTTGCGATTTTAGCAATATTTAAAACAACGTATTCAGTCTATCTACACCATATTACGCAACAATTACGTTAGAGCGTAAATTATAAATACTAAAGTTATCGGCATCGTCATCAATTGTATCTTTGTAAGTTACATGATCTTACTTTTATTCCCGAAAGCAACGAACAGAGAAATTGCACACTTGAAAATAGCCATAAATCTACAAACCTATGTGTACGTTTACAAATTAGTATAAGAAATTAGCAATCGAAAATGTATGCTTCCATTTGCATAAGGCATACTTGTGCCGTTAGTGCTAAATATGGTTAAAAACCTGCAAAGTGTTTAACAATTTTACACCTTACTAAAGGAATTCACCTTTAAAGCTCTTGCAGCATTTTTTATAATCATACATATTCATGAATCAGTATATATATATATATATATATATATATATATATATATGCTCGTATTTATATATGTGCATATACTTTGAAGCAAAAATGATTATATTATTCAGGACATTTTTGGAAATTTGTCATTTACAAACTTTACATATAGTCAATATTGCACTTGTTTTAATTTACGAATTTGAAATAAAATTGGGCTTCGTACCATGGCAATTTGGTGCATTTTAAGATCATTTGGACCTTACTGCGTGCTGATATTATTCTGACCAACCTTCACATATTATCAAACGAAACCATTTTATTAGACACAAAACTTTGTTCTTAATCAATTACTTGTAGGATTTTGCTCGTGTAAAGCTCAAAATAATTTATAAATAATTGGGATTTCCTTTTCACTTCGGTAGATTGACTGCTGCGACTATCATTCTCCTGATTCTGTTTTTTAATTTATTTCCTGTGCTTCTGCATGGAATTCCTCTTTTATTCCTGTTAGCCCTAATTTCAATCATTCGAGAGTATCCTTTCTCAAAATTGAAAGCCACAACATCTAGTAATTAGGAGATTCATGCGTAGACGGTGTTGTACATTTTTGAAATTCAAATTTTAATATACCTCATGTTTCTATATGAACCAACTCGTTATTAGGCTCGCCAAGATTAATGCATAAACAGAATTATGTATACTTCAATAGGAATAAGAATTATCTGTGGAAACCAATGCAATCGGGAAATTATTTATGAACAATTTTGGATAATCAGAAAATTTTATTCTTCAAATTATTTAAATTCGGTTTGGTAAACATACAGATTAGGTTTTGCGAACCTAGTAACAAATTAGATCAGTTGTGATCAGAAGGATAAACCAGGCAGTATGAATGGAGAGACCATGCACATTCTGTTTCGTGCTTACTATGACTCATCAGGAGCTGGTATTACGCCCTTTAACCACTATATATTTTGTATAAGAATGTGGAATAATAGGACGGTACAATCTCCTAGACGACTGTGTAAACCTATAATATTGAAGCTAACATAATCTAAAGCCAACGACAATACGACTTCAATGCTAACTCACACTATATAATATATATACTGAGTCTGTAAAGGATACTAACACTATGGCCATTGTGTTAGTAACTGATACCTTTTTTTGAAATCGATGAGTACCGGATACTAACACTATGGTTTCCGAGTCGGTACATGATACCAACCTGATGGATATAAATATATGCCAAAGTTCACCCAAATTGTGAATTACAACAATTTCCGAACACCTGTTACTCCAGTTAAACCATACACTCTGGCTCTCATCGATATCAGTTATCACATTTCGCGGTAAGCATGACATCATTCAATTCAATATATTACAGTTAAATACTGTTTGTTGCGAAGAACTAATATATATGCAAGTATGTATTAGGTTATGTATTAGATTATGTTAGCTTCACTATTACAGGTTTACACATTCGTCTAGGATATCGTACCGTCCTATTATCCCACATTCCTCACCAAAATATATAGTGGTTAAAGGTCGTAATACCGGCTCCTACTGATGAGTGGCCAGTAAGCACGAAACGAATGTGCATGAGATTATACTTACCGATCATGCTGCCTTTGGTTTATCCTTCTGTTCACAACTGAACTAATTTGTTACTAGGTTCGCAAAACCTAATACATACTTGCATATATATTAGTTCTTCGCAACAAACAGTATTAAACATACAGATTGTTTCGATTTATCTGTTGTTGTCGGCTTTCTTTTGTGTTTCGTAGTTGAGCTCATAATTCCGTCGTTTAATGAAAATATGCACTTCGCTGCCTTGCGCCGACGTTTGTACTTGTTTTTATGTACCTCGCGTTAGTGTGCGTAATCTGTACTACTTCGAAGTTTTGTTTAGCTGAGTGTCTTTTCGTAAACTAAAGTGCATTTTATTGCTGTCGTTATGTCTGTCATTCTGACGGTAATCCTTTCAAAGATGTTGCTTCTTCTTCGTTGGGTTGTATCCACGAAGCTACGAATCAACAAAGAATAAAAGTTTTTGCGCCTTGTAAGTCATTGCCAGTCTAATTTCATATTCCTTACTTTGTTTAGTAAATGTAAGCAACATAAAAATGACATAACAAAGCATTCAGAATTGTTCACCGAAATTTATCTAAATCAACAACAAAAAATATAACCTGCATTATTTGCTTTTTTAACAGGGGTAACTGTTGGCAGATGTAAATTGCCTTAAAGAAAACTCAGAATTTCCTAACATATTTCGGATAATAATGCACTTTTGTCATCGTACTTAAAGATTGCTATCATAAGCTTTTAATTAATTGTATGATATTCTCTATACCCTCTGTAGCGCAGCGAAAATTATTTTATTGTTCAGTTGATGCTGTTCTTCGAATGGTCGTTGTACAATACATAAAGTTTGTATTTTAAATAATTATAATATATTTCTATAGAATTATATATTGCAGTGTAGTGTCACAGTTTTGGTTATACTTATATATATATATATATATATATATATATATATATATATATATGTATATTGTCATAAAATCCACTGTCGCACAAGTTTATGAAATTTGACTAAGTAGATCTGTTTATTCTGGTTAAATCTGTCAAATACTTTCCATAAGTAGTTAGAATTCCAGGAATTAAGGGATACAAAATATATTCAAAACATATGATTATAACTGAAATATTGGAATGTGTTGTTAAGACGTCTCGAAATTAATGGCCATTTCCATTTTTTATTGACGTGATTTTTTTTCTTCCTAATAAGGAGTAGGTTGTGAAATATTCGGAAATTTTTTATACTTTAACCAAAATTTTTATGAAATCAACTATTAAAATGAAGAATGTTCAAGGTATTTAGAACAATCAAATATAAATTATAAGTTTTCTATGATAAAAATAACAGTTTTTCATTGAAAGTTAGAATAATTTGGATATTTAGGACAGTCTATCCGTAGGCGCATAAAAACATGAGCTATTAATTGTATAGAAAAAAGAATGCCAATCATCCCTTTATGTTATTTGCAAAATAATCGGTAAATTTAATTTTATGTGCACCGTATCTACAGTTAAAATTACGCCACTAACTTTTGCAAAAGTAATATATCAAGTTAAATGTTACCTTAAAAAGAGGTAAAATTAAATCGATATATAAGCATAATAGGTATACCGATTGATGAATGCTAGTTATGTTGCGTCATTTAAAAAATGCCTAGATGCTAATCGGCAATCAATTTACAATTATTTCTCTAAAGTAATAAAGTGTTTAAATAAAAAATAGCACCAGGTTTGTAAGCTAAAAAGAATCTGTTTAAGGCGCTTAAAAACTTGCATCAGCTGATTTTGTAAGATTTTAGATATTAGTTTTACATTTTCTTTAAATTTAACTCATTGAAGCTAATTCTAGAAAAACCTAATTTATTCAGCACTTACAGCTTGGATGAATAAATGATATGCCCTAAATTTGCTTAAATAGAAGCTGCAGTTTGCACATTTAAAAAATCTCTTAGATATACAAAAGTAATCGATAAAATATCAAATTTGTTCGTGCGAGACTACATTTTTTGGGGTTCATTTTCGAATGACAATAGACTGCACTTTATAATGTAGAATTTCATAAACTTAATGAAATAAAATGTATTACATTACTATCGAGATAAGACAAAACGCACTATCTCATGCGTTTTAATATTTAAATGTACGCCATTTCTGTTTTTGAAACCAACCAGTTAGGTAAGTTCAAAAATATGCATTTTAATAACACAATTAATTATTTAATTGTTGTAACACGTATTTGATGTTATAAAACAACACATTGTGCGAAACCCTTAATATAATTACGATCTTAACGGGGCCATATCACATTTTCTAGAGTAAAGCCTTGAATCTGTGAACGGCGATCCGTAAAAATGCAATATTTTGAAAATTTTGTTTTAGGTAGTGGCACATATTCTATCATGTTTTTGGTAAATGAAAGCCATCGCAGAATTAGCTTTGCTGACATGATTACACGAGTCCAATGATCTTGACTATCCAGATTCCAATCAAGAAGATTTCAAAAAGTTAATGCATTATTTGATTATCATAATTCTCTATTGTATCATAACGACGCACACCAGACAGCGAAAAAGACGAGCCTAATCAATATTGTAACTCAGCTTCTTCTCCTAAACAAGTTTGGTGAACATACATACCTGGGAAAACGCAGTCGCGCGTTTGTCTTTGCTATGCACTGGTCTGCGCTTATTTATCCAAAGAGAAGCGCAGACTCTAATTATTCTTTATAACAAAAAGCAATCAGCGTTATTATGACTTATTCAACATGATGGTGCAATGTCTCAATTGGGGTTATACATCACCTTACTTTTTCTAAATTAAAAACAGAACATCCAGAACAAAATATATAAATTATTATTTTGATAAAATTCACTTTATTAGAATTGGTTCAAAATTGCTTATTTAATACTTAACTTAAATCACCTCGTTGTCATATATTTTTTTTCACTCGCTAAATCACGATAAACATCATTTTACAGAAAATTAGATGTTCAAATGGTTATTCTCTAAAAACTACACACTTTCATGACGAACAGCCGAAACTTTTTAGATTTATGAGTTTAAAATAATAAGGGAAATCCAAAAGGAGAAAACACTAAATAAAATGAATATATTGAAAAATTAATTTCAGAAATGTAATATATTGATCATGTCAAAAATATAAAAACAAAGTATTTTCCTAATTATTCTGTACACTATTATTGTCTTGCAACTACGTATTTTGCCCAATAAAATAAAAACATAATTGTTTACCTTTGAAAACTTGTAAAAATGTTAGTAACAAGGAAAGTCCTTATTTGCAAATAAAATATGCTGAATTAAGGAATAAATCTTGTTTTTTGCAGTACAAAATATTTGCTTCGCCTGTATGATGTAGACTGTTATATGAATGAAAACAAATATAATTGTAATGGCACCTAAATTATAACCAATAGATTTTATTTGATTTAATGAAAGGAAAAATATATGCTGTTTAATTAAATATTTATTAGCTCGTATGCATGTGAAGCACAATAGGTTTATTAAAATTATACGAGTTGTATCATTGTATAAATGCTTTATTCTTTTGTCATTAATTGTGAGCAAATTGGTTACAAATTATAACAATATCAAAAATATTTATATTTTGGCAGGGATTAACTATCCAGAATCTTTAAATTATATCATTTGAACCAAAGTTCCCATTTCTTACGTTATAGGACATAAATTGCTGGTGAATACTTTAGCACGTTTGTTGAATTCTTAATATTGTTATTCTCAACTACACGTTTGGTATGATAGCATTTCGTACTGCTCAGTATATTTAACTTGAGCAAAAAAGTATTAATTTTGACAGATACGAAAAACTTCTTTTCGTCTTTGTCTTCGTTCTTATAACAAAATTAAAATTTTAGAACATTTCTGACAATAAAACAAAACTGAGTGAATGCAATAGAGACTCTTTGACTCATTGTCAGGTATAAATTACAATTCAGGCTGACACATGCATTTGCTGCCTGTGTGTAACAATGTTTAATTTTATCATTCTCAGTGCTTCTAATGTTGCCAATTCTTGTCTCCCTATATATTTATTATGTATCTTCAAGTCGATATCTGGTGGACAATTGTGAAGTCTCAATAGCATATTTTGACGATTATTTAACATCCATATTGGCATACATCTTTAGGTAGCTATACACATTCACTGAAGTTGACGACCAGGTCTATCAGTTTGCGAAATTTAATCGAGAACTTACGAAAATTTATTTACAAATTGTATTAGAAGACTGTATTGACGGCTATGTTATAATTATTTGCTAGCGCAGTGAATAATAAAACTAATACAGCAAACAAAATACAACTACATTAAATTTACTTTTTTTAAACCGCCTTGACATTTAATTTTTATACCTGCGAATAGTGTGTTTTTTATGGGTATGTATTTGTTTGTTTTGTTTGAACAGAGCTTTCAGTTATTACGTAAACAAATTAATTTTGCTAGCCATGATGAATTTAATCCCTTTTGGATTTATTATATACGACATCTCTCAAGTCAGGATTAACCGGTTTGACAAGTTCGGTAAAAACCACGGACATTTGCTTATTTATTTTGAAGTAGCGTACAAAAGCTAGAATGTAATAACTGTACGTACCAGATTTTTATGTGGCGCAATTAGTTTACCATTAAAAATATTTTAAAAAGCTCATTCACGAATAATAGACAGTCGTAAAATTCATCCTCTGATGTGCAAACAAGTTTTATGTGCTTAGCTACAATTTTGGTGAAGAAATCGCGACGGCGATACACTGCTTAAGATTAAGAAAACTTCCTCAACTTAACGTATACATTAAATTAAATTGTTGACGAATTTGTTGTGTGGTGTGTTCTAAACATGGCATAGGAAAACCTACTTAAATAAATATATATTAATTTATGTGTGTTGCAACATCATCCTTCTGCTATTACATGCTTGCATTTTAACAAAATGCATCAATTAAGCGTGAATAAATGTAAGTCTGTATAAATTTTGACGAGGGCTATTAAATTTTGTGCTTTTGATCTACTTGTAGATCTAATGCTGAACTGAAATTTTGCAAGCAAATATAACCAAAAAATATACCGATATTTTGGTTTAAAACATTTAGATTTAATTTTAGTCACAAAATGAATTAAACAGATACACAAGGGTTTTCAAATGGTAATCGTAAATATTTTAATTACACGGACTACCAGTGCGTGGAACGCAGATTAGACTAATGATAATTTTGTCCACATGGGCAAATGTCTTGCGTGTTCTTGGTAAACCGTGTATATTTGGCGTGGATAATCGAAAAATCCTAAACGTCTATGCATTTATTAATTTTATCTTCAATTTGTCAATTTCATCCGAATTAAATTTAAGACGCACGGATATTTTGTCTTGTCCAAAATATCATCCATACTTTGTATGTAGATTAATTTGTCAATTATAACGAAACCTTTATTATCATGAGAGCGTAGTACATTATTTCGTAAATATTCTACTTTCTCTTTAGGAAATCTACACATTTTGCGACAAATTATATTGATCTACGAATCAACAAATTCCTGATATAATGCACGATATAATTAACTTAATACCACTTTGAATATACACAGTATTGTCTGTCTTTTCCAATTGACATTTTAAATGCCATAAAATCAATCCCGTTACTTTTTTACATCCCAACGATATTGAGCCATTGATTGAGAGTTTTTATTATATGATTGATTTCTACTTACAGAAGTTTAGACAGATGTTTGTCAAATTAAATAGCACTGAAATCAACTAAATAACTTGTTTTATATCCTTTACAAGATTTTTCAATATTTTCCTTCTAGCTTCTACCAAATTAGTTGTCAAAAATGTAAAAAATCGTATTTGTACAGAAAAAAGGGAAGTTGAACTTTGATTTGATAAAAAATATGTTTCTTTATCTTTTGTTAGGAAATATGAATGCCAAGATTGATCTGTAAATCGGCAAGTATAAAAAATCGAAATATTAGTGCACTTGAACGTATAATATTTTTGAAATTATTTTAAGCATGTGAGGGATAACTTATTGAGTAAATTGAAAGGATATTAAATGTAATATTGTTCAGTTAAATAGCGGCAACTTTTCTATATTCGCATTAATACATTGTTTTACATTTTTTGGTTCATTTTTACTCTTGATCTTCGTTTTACTTAACCTCTAAAGATATTATTCAATTTCATTGTTCAAATAGCAGCTGTTTTTTATTGCGAGTGATAAAAGATGTACAACCGTTTTACATGCGGAACTAACAGTGAGATTACCATTTTTGGTTGAAACTAGAGCCGTTGGCTCGTGCTCTTTTATCTAAATACCACTGGAGATTCATTTAATATATTTCCCACATTTTGTTACCAGAAATAAAGAAGTTCCAGATGTAATACCGACTCAGAATAAAGAATAGCCAGTAAACGAAAACACTGACATCGGCAAGATAACATTGCATACCACGTTTAGAACGAAAATGCGTGAGTTAGGTGCATGCAATTAATCATCATCGTCGAAGAACATAACCGTAGCTGGCGGTAGTTTTGTTATGTTGTTCGACGACTGGTTAAATACAATGGGATTTGTGTTTACTTCAAGCTCGCAAAATTGATTTATAGAGTTACCCAGTATTGTTTGATGGCAATTAGCTAAGCGTCCAATTCAAACGCCAAGTTATGTTTACCAAAAATAGAAAACACAATGGGACTGAATTGTTGTCACCTCAATCTGCATGCATTTTTTATATTCATTTAATAAATAGCTATTACATAGCTATTAACAAATTACTTAAAAACAGAATCGCATGGCAATCTTGCATACACAAAATGTCACAAAGCATGTACAAAGGCATTTCGTGATTGCTGGCGATTTATCAAAACATGTCGGCGATTTGCATTTCGTTAAGAATCTTGAAATAGGTGGATAGGAATTTCTCCTAAGCGTATTGGATTTAAAGTAGAAATATTAATAACTTAGAATAAAGTATTTAAACATGTGCTGTACAAGCCAAATCTCTGGATATAATAAAGGGAACAAAAGCTACGCTTTCAGAAATTGGTACACTAAACAGAAATTTAAAATTTCATATCTTTTCTATGTAACTTTTTTTATTCAATCTGTGTAACGACTAGCACATGCTGAATTTCAATACTTCTGTTCTCTGAATATATTTTGATACATTTTCGTGGATGCCATCCACCTTTCACCAAAGATCACAAAATTTGTAATACATTCTAACGAAGCAAAGCCAATATTTCCTCCATCATTCCATTTACACTTCTGACCAATCTTTCACTAGATAGTTCAGTGTCACGTCTGTGTATGTCCATAACAGCTATTTTAATCCAACTGAGTGAAACTAGAGTCGCTGATTATGATTGTATAATTTATACGCGTTAGTTTATATATTTTATCCTCACCACGCAAAATTACGTAATTGAGTTCGCCCACACATTATAGGTCGCACAATAAATCAGTCACCATCTTCATAAACTGACGTCATGGACTTGCATACATTAAACTTGACTGGAAATGTCAGCTGCACAATTTAAATGTTAACACAAACATTAACTTTTTATAGTTTTCATCACCATATATATATATATATATATATATATATATATATATATATATATCTTTATAATGTCCATGCCTTTTTAATTTTACACAGTATATTTATAATTAGGAAGAATCACATTAATAACAAAGTGGATAGGCCATTTATTTCGTGAATACTAATCATCTCTCATACAATCATACATATTTATACATTTTGGGTTTTCAATTGATTATGCTAGTGGTAACAAATCTGACTCGTTTTTACTTCTGTTTCTTGTTTTGGCTAGTTGGTGAGTGTGTATGCGTTTGTGTTTGTGTGTATGCGTGTTTGCATGTAAAGGTCATTCTCGCAGTATTGCAAAGTGATGTCTGAGATCTGGTCATTATTGTTTTGATGGCTTGAGAATTAACCATTTGTGCGCATTGTTCACTGTTACATGTACGAGTGCTATTTTTCCCAGTGTAGTTGATCGTTTCACCTTGTTGCGCAAATTTATAATTTCCACATGGTAACAGCGCCAGTGTGGATTGCAGTGTTAAACGCTCATATTGTTTGGAAACTTCTGTCACCGTATGCGCCTCTGTTATTTCCACTTCAGTTTGTTGCCAATCCGATTGTATGTTTGTTGATTCTAGTCGAGGGCCTGTTTGTTCTTGACTGGATACTAGTAGATTGTTGTTGAATTTTGTTATTCTTGGCCAGTCGATAAGAATATCATGTTGATGAAACTTTTGAATATTAAGGTCAGGTGCTTGTTGTTTTATATAAAGGGCTTCATAAATAAATAATAATTTTTCTGATTTTGCTTTATGTAGAATTGTGAAATTGGTCGAATTGAAAGGGTGCCCCGTTGCTAATATATGATCGGAAATAGCTGATTTTCCTGACGGTGCCAGGCCTATGTTAATCAATTTCTGTGGCAAATGTTGCTGGATTCTGCGTTTCATTGATGTCTATATCAGTCCACGGCAGATTCGTACAAGAGAGGATACCATCAAGCAGGTTTTGGAAAACATACCATTTAGAGGCGAAGTACCAGCCTCAATAATTGCACGGCAGTTAAATAGAATAACTAAGGAGAATTTTCCCAGTGTTAAAGTTAATATGCCATTTAGTGCACAGAGAATCATGAGGTTGGATGCCAAAGATCAATTGCCAATTCTCTCCAAATCATTCATAGTCTACAAATTCTCATGTATGTGCGGTAGCACATATATCGGACGTACGAAGAAGCAATTGATAAGCAGAATCCAGCAACATTTGCCACAGAAATTGATTAACAAAGGCTTGGCACCGTCAGGAAAATCAGCTATTTCCGATCATATATTGGCAACGGGGCACCCTGTCAATTCGACCAATTTCACAATTCTACATAAAGCAAAATCAGAAAAATTATTATTTATTTATGAAGCCCTTTATATAAAACAACAAGCACCTGACCTTAATATTCAAAAGTTTCATCAACATGATATTCTTATCGACTGGCCAAGAATAACAAAATTCAACAACAATCTACTAGTATCCAGTCAAGAACAAACAGGCCCTCGACTAGAATCAACAAACATACAATCGGATTGGCAACAAACTGAAGTGGAAATAACAGAGGCGCATACGGTGACAGAAGTTTCCAAACAATATGAGCGTTTAACACTGCAATCCACACTGGCGCTGTTACCATGTGGAAATTATAAATTTGCGCAACAAGGTGAAACGATCAACTACACTGGGAAAAATAGCACTCGTACATGTAACAGTGAACAATGCGCACAAATGGTTAATTCTCAAGCCATCAAAACAATAATGACCAGATCTCAGACATCACTTTGCAATACTGCGAGAATGACCTTTACATGCAAACACGCATACACACAAACACAAACGCATACACACTTACCAACTAGCCAAAACAAGAAACAGAAGTAAAAACGAGTCAGATTTGTTACCACTAGCATAATCAATTGAAAACCCAAAATGTATAAATATGTATGATTGTATAAGAGATGATTAGTATTCACGAAATAAATGGCCTTTATCCACTTTGTTATTAATGTGCTCTTTCTTCCTAATTATAAATATATATATATATATATATATATTTATATATATATATATATATTATATATATATGTATATATATATGTATATATATATGTATATATAGACAATACAATTAAAGAATCATTGATTGCGCTTCGTTCATTTGATACGTTTTATTTAGGAAACTACCTTCATCCACACCATGTTTGCAGATCAATAATATATATATATATATATTGAAATGTAACGGTACGGCAGAAATATGAACATGTTGCTAAATTTGACCTTGACCGTCATACTTTAGAGAACGGACATATTACTAACTGGGATGTTGGCAGATGCATAGTGATATGTAGTCGTAACAAGATGACGAAATTGACTAGAGAATTTGCCAAAATATCTCTATATGATATTATTTGTAAAACTTCTGTGTAAAAATCGTGAGGTTTGGTATGGAATACAACATTGGATAATATTATAAAGGACGAATGCATGAAGCAGAATCTGAAGCCAGTTCTAGTAAAAGATTGGGAATATCTGATTGAGACTGGCGTATTATTGGTCAATTAATTATTGAGATTGCATTTCTTCCTAATTTTACTCTTTAACAGTTTGTTTTTTTTAAACGCTTATTAAAGCACTTATCTCTTTTCATTAAACTGCCCACCTCATCATCTGATATCACTCCGGGAATACAGCCTTTCATACATTAAGAACAAAATTTATTCTGACGTGTGCAATGGGTATACTCATGTTTATTGAATGCAGTGCATGTGTACTAATTATATTTAAGTAAACCTTTTTTAGTTGTGTATACAAGCACACCTACAAATGCATGACGCGCGCCTATTTAAGGTTATGACAAAAACTGTTATTGAGAACAACTGGAGTGGGCTGAGTGAAATTTTACACATGCTTGGTTTTTCGTTTCCAAATTTATCAATTAACATTGCATGAGCCTATAAAGCCTATCTGATTTACTTGGCACCCTATATTGTGAGAGGCGACTTTAGTTTCGTCATTTCACATGTTGAGTATAAAGCGAATAGCCTAGTGCATATACATTTTAAATTCATTATCGAACACTCGAGTTTAACTTAGTTGGATTAACATATCCGTCATAGACATACACACACAATTGACAAGCAACTTTCTGGTGGAATATCTATCAGAAGTATAAATGATGATGCAATTAGAACTATTGTACTTGCTTCGTTCGTTTGCTTTTGTTTTAAATTTGCGACGACTGGGAAATTGAACGTACGTTCGCCAAAGGATGGCGAATTATATTCATGGGAGAAAACAACTGAAATTCAGCCAAAGTTAATTAAAAATCACCCTTTACTTAGTTTTGAAAAATCCAGTATCGCAACTGTCTTCATTCCTTTACGCAGTTTCTTCTGTGAAATTTGTTCTAGCAAATTCTTGGTGGAATTTTGCCATTTCCAGAAATATGTGCCCATGAGATTATGCCTTCCGTTCTTGCAAATTTTAAAATATATACATGGTAACGTACTGCATAATTACCCAGAAATTTGAAATACACCATCATAAATATATTACAACTTTCATATTGGTAAAAGATAATTTGTAATTTTTATTTCTCTCTATTTATTTCATGCGTTTAATAAAGAAGCTTATATTTTGACTGATGCGAACGTATAAAATAATGCTGTGCTTCTTTAAATAATACCACATTCAGGTTTTTAAATAATTTAGAAATGACGACATAAAAGGTCCAAATCATTCATGAATATGTGTGCTACTTTTGGCATAGTTAGTATTTAAAACAGAATTAATCATGGTTATGATCGTGATATAAACACCACTCCTACTATTTATATGCTTTATCTGTCTAAACTAGACACTGTACAATGTAGAAAAGACAGTTCATCCAGTTGACTAGTTTCGTCTTTATTGGGTACTCGTCATGATTTGTTTATTAATTGCCATGGACGGTACAAGAAGAATTACCAATATGGTTGAAATCGGTCAACTTGATCAATCGACTATTCTGCATTATATAATGCTTAATTTACTAAAATTTCAGAAGAGATAACGTATGGATCCAGTATGAATTGTCAGAATTAACCAAATGTAAACCATAACTGCTGTTGCCCTCCTACCATAATGTTAATACGTCTTCATTCAGCAGGTAAACGGGAATAGCTCCAATTTTTCAATTGGAGCCACACAGTTTGGATAACTGTTTATTATTGCTTAATGAACTGTTAATAACATTCATGAAAAATTTAAATTTATTGCTTATTACTCTTATTTCTAACAGGAAAAATATAGATAATTTGGCAAATATTTGTGCAAGATAAAAGCAAAAAATCGACGTAACAATAATTTGACAATGCACCTACGTAAATAAAATCAGCATAATTATTTATTAGGCTCCATAACAGTTAATGTAAAATATGCCTTTGTTGATAAAATTAAGATTCAATCAGTTCTTTAAATGGGACCGATTAAAAATAAAACTCACTAAATAATTTTGTTACATGAACAAAATTCCGGATTATAAAAGAGGACAAAATATTTTTCAGTACATCAAGTTTGCTATTTAACAATAATTGATTGCGCGGGTGGTGGTAACAATGCTTTAAATCAAGTTTGCGAGCTTGAAGTAAACACCAATCCCATTGTATTTAACCAGTCGTCGAACAACATAACAAAACTACCGCCAGCTGCAACGCACTGACGCGTTTCGACCTTCCATGATCATCATCAGAGTACGACGGCAAACTGACTATCGAGGATCAAACCGCATTGAATATATATGGAAATCAAATTTAGATATGCGGCTCTCACCTCTAGCAGTCTCGCATACATTGAACTTGACTGGAAATGTCGGCTGCACAATTTCTATGCAGTCACGAACATTAACTGTTTGCAGCTTTCGCCACATATACATATATAGGCAATACAATTTAAACAATAATTGATTGCGCGGGTGGTGGTAACAATTCTTTAAATCAAGTTTGCGTAGCTTGAAGTAAACACCAATCCCATTGTATTTAACCAGTCGTCGAACAACATAACAAAACTACCGCCAGCTGCAAGCACTGACGCGTTTCGACCTTCCAT